>JAEUWS010000683.1:0-61316 GCA_018524945.1 Podaxis sp. C-F-92630
AGCTGAAAGGTCTGGCAGGAATTAAGCCTACATCCAAACCCCTTGACCATATGGCTGACCTTGATGTGGGGCTTCACAGTTGTTGAGTGATGTGTCACTTTATCCCTCTTTTTTACCCTCATCATTACATCCCTTTTTGATTATCTACATATTGTATCATATATCAGCTAAGTTATAACAGTCAAATGGTCTTTGTTTAAGTTCAAAACATGTTCAAGATCAGCATTGGTGTCTTGCATTGACATAATCTAATCACATTCCACCATAATTTTCATCTTCCTCTGATTAATCTCCCCAAATGCACTCTAGGTAATAGGGTATGACATGCTTGCCTTCATCAATGTCAGCAGCACTTGCAAGGTCTGGGAAGACAAAATTAGAGACAAACTGCAGCTGGAGTGCCATTACATGAGACACAATGAAACATAACAGAATATCTTAGAATGAACTAAAATGATGCTTTTTCTGCACTATATTTCTGACAACCTAGCCTCCTGAGTTGTTACATCAACAGTATGGCAGGTAATAGAATCTACTTGTCTCCCAGGAATCAGTCTTATTGTATATAAACACACAACTTTTCAATCCTTTCCCAACAATCAAAGCCTGTAGGGTAGGTGTTTCATCATGGAGCTTCAGAAGTAGGCCCTTGGTTGGTGCAATGTAGTTGTGCCAGCTCTCATGAAGGGACTGCTCAGATAAATTTTAGTTCTGTGATGCAACATTGGTGAGAACTGGGACAAGAAGCATACTCTGGGAGGTGCATTGGTATAACCAATGATAAGCCAGGATTTTTCAGGGTCAATACTTGCTGCTTGCACTTCTGGCATTTCATTATACACCCATGTCACTTCAACAGCTAGTTTGTTCTCTGAGATGCAAGTGAAGTCCAGGTCTCCAATAGGAACCACTCTTACTAGACCCAGTTGAATAAGTGGTGGGGGGGCCTGTACAAGATGTAGGTCAGTGGACAGTTGATGCTCAAAAGATCAACAGCACTCACATCATGCATTAGCCATTCAGAAAAGCTGATTAAGCTAATAACTTGGTCTGCATAACGACGCCAGAAGAGAAGCTGACTGAAGTCAATCTTCCCAAAGACACTAAGGAGCTCTGCAGTAGTTAGAGACACCTGGAAATGGCAGTGCTGTGGGTCAAGTTGTCCTTCAAGACATCTGGGAATAAGGAGATGGATAACCCAATAAATAGCCCAATTCCATAACCCATCTAGGAGAGTATCAGTTGGGTAACTTCCCAAATCCCAGGCCAATTTAATTGGAGGACGAGAGATAGTGACTTGATTCCCTAATTGAGTCAAAGTGAATAGTGAGTGCGAATATAAAAACTCACAAGATGTATCTTCTGGTAACATCACAAAACCCCACCATACCTTTGTCTTGATGTAGTCGAAGTTGACTGCATAATCACCCGACTTCAATGGATCACGTAGGTAATCAGCAAATGAGGCGTGGTAAAACCAAATGTCTCGAAATCCCGACTCCTCCAGTGGTGGTACTTTGATCACAGAATGAAGCCTTCGGAGAGCCGCATAGACAGTATGCTGCTGGAGGCCAAGCACAGTGGCACGGGCAACAAGAGGAAGTGAATCGCGATAGTCACTGTCATCTCCATCAAGAACAAGTAAGGGGCGCAACATGGTCCAACCCAACAGCAGTTTCAAAATTGGCAACATGCTCTTGGGCACATTGTCAAGGATCCTGGTGTAGAACATGTGAAGAATCGAGAGTGGACCCGTTCGCACACCTTCAGCAAGGGAGAGAATGGCAGCTAGTTGGGAGATGGGATCGCAGATGTATGGGTCATCAACAAAACGAATCAATGTTGAAGCAACGACAAAGAGTCCCGAAGCTGCCGCAGAAATCCTGACTAGATCACGTTCCATGGGCCAAGGTTGACTGACTGGTATGAGGTCCTTGTATTTTTGACGCAGTTCCTTGAACTTGGCCCGTAAGAAGCGCTCAACATCGCGGCATGCCTCATCGGTGTTCGTGTGGACAGTGAGTGTCCAATGGGTATTGCTAACTTCGCCAGATTTGAACACAATATTGAGGTGGGCCTCAGGACGGCTGGCAATGACCCAAACAAGGGGTGCTGCTGGATGTTGCACCGAAAAGCGACTGATGAGCTTGACTATGAGGACTTGTGCCTCCTCCCCGTCGCATTCATCCAGACCATCTAACAAGATTGTCCACTGGAACTGACTCCCCCCCAGACCCAACCTACGATTGGCAAAGGGCTCGACGATGAGGAGATTGAATTGATGCTCCATGCCCTTCTCCAACAATCTCGGGTCGTCGATCATCTTTTGCCAGAGATAATCTCTATAAGGCGGAATCCTGACGGCCAGTTGGTAAGCGATCGTAGGAAAGACGAGGGTTGGCTCGTCACATTGGTTTGGCCTGGAGAAAAATAGTGTTGCACCCAATTCCGACGACAGTGACAACTCCTCTGCGAGGGTCTGAATGATGGCGGATTTCCCAACACCAGCTGGACCATTCAACCACAGTAGCCGAGTGATGCGCTGGGCATTACTGATCCAGTGGCGAACTGACTCCAGAATCGTAACACGGGTGCCGGGGTGACAATGAGGAGGGGGGTCACGAATAGAAGAGTCGAACTCGGCGCCAGACATGGTGGACCTGGCGAGCCAAGGCAGAACTGGTGGCAGTATTAGTAAGTGTCGTACGATCGCAGACCATTCCCATACCTTGCTCCTTCGTTTCATTTATGTTGTACATGACTGGGTGGTTAAAAACCAGGTTGTGGGAATTACTGAAGAACCCTTGTGCGCCATTATCAGGTCTAGCAAATTGTTTTGGTCCCTCTAGTCCTGTTCCAACGAAGTATGTGATCAGTTTTGAGTTTACAAAAGTATGATGGTACAGACTAGTGTCACCGTTTTGATGAGGAGTGGATGTCGATGCAGTCGTTTGTTCTTGAAAATCAGGGTATCAAACTTAAGTGCTATTCCTCAGAATACAGGAGATCGCGTACCAGGCGCGCGTTCTAAATGCACCGAGCCATCCTTGTGAATATCTGCTGGTGCATCTAGGCGCTTGATACGGTCTTGATTACGATGTCGAGGGGGCTTGTGAGACGTTTGTTTGCCACCCGGGGTCTTAGAGCGCGTCTCAGTCGAGGAACACGCCGAAGAACGAAGCCGCTTGGTGGGTGGGGGCGTGCTCATGGTAGGAGAAGTGGAAGAAGCTGTGTGATGCGCAACAGCCGTGCGGCTCTGTTTTAAGCCGCACCTACACCTACTCACACGTGTCCAGACTGCATTCTTTGGCGTGCGTTCGAGCGGATATGTGGGAAGATGGTTATGAAGCTGTGAGCACTGCATCAAGAACAAGGATACAAAATAGACATGAATTCCAAACAGAGAAGGGCAGGGAAACAAGAGACTGGATCAGGTGGGAGACTGGTTTTTTCTGTTCATAAAAGAATGCCATCTACACCATGGCAGGGAGACCCGAATAGTGATACAATAGCAACTTAGGTCTAAGAGTTGCACAACACTGAGCGCAGAACCCATGAGAGTCGCAACATCACAACATCAACTTGCCCAAAATAGGGATGATCACAAGGTCGAATAATCCCGTTTTTAGCCCATCCGCATTGTCGACAACCCGCACGGAGTGTTTTGGAGAGAGGAGACATGCAAAGCGGAGGGAGAGCTAGTAGACAGAGGTGGATCTACATTGTTGCGTGCATAGGCGAGTTTATCTTTGAACGTACGTTACCGTGTCCACCAACAATGGTTGCACTATTGTCCATGTTGCGGCTATCGGTAGCCGGTGGACGATGGTGAATGAAACCACAGAGCCCATGCCTGAGAGGACCCTCAATAAGAGATGAGAGCAATCGAGCAAGGCACGTTCGGTTTATTGCTACCGGGCACGTGAACGTCAGCTCGACAAGTTGTTGTTGTTGTTGTTGTTGAACTCTCAATTTCTATACCGCTACAAGCAAACTAGTGCTAAGACGCGGTCCGGGCCATCAGGCCACGGGCTCGGCGGGTGTGTATCTGCGTAAAAGGTCTGAGGGGGTGTGTGGAGGATTCTAGTAGAGGTTATAGGCAGCAGTAGATCATAGGCGGCGGTAAAAGCATAGGCGGCAGAATAAAAGAACAAGGCGGGCAGTTTTACCTTACTATGGGTCACCCTTGGTTCGCTGAGACCCCTGGTTCGCTGGTCACAGCTGTGACGAGGCAGCCGAGACAAGCCAAATATGACTCCGCCTATAGGGCCACTGATCGCCGTCTGTCTTGTACGAGAGTTGCACATTCAGTGTAGTATTAGATGAAGTAAGCAGTAATAAGTATCATTAATAAATATCAAGATACTAGGTCTGACGAGATTCTACCAAGAATTCGAGTAGGACCATGGCTGAGGATGTTCTGTTTGATGTCTAGATGGAGCAAGTGCAGGATACTCACTGACCGAGTTCATACTGCTAGGATTTATTTACCTTTGTTATTGTTAAATCTCATGTTGTACTGAGGAATGAAGTATACACGCAGGCTGAAAGCTTGGTAGCAGCAATGATTGTGTGGTAGGTGTGCCTGTTCAGATCCTTGACAACCTGTCTTATCCTTTCTTCGTATTCCGAGTATCCATACACACGTTTTCTTAGATGTTCCATTGATATACGTAGGAGTGACACAGACTGGCGAGGGTAGATTGTGGAGACGCGAGCCCTAAGATTTCGTTAGGGAGAACGCCATTGAAACACGTAATTGATACGATCATTTTATTTGTACTCCGACTCGGCATTGTCTGGCAGAGCGTGACAAGCAGCGGAAAATTCAACTTTTTATCTACCCAAGATATAAACTTCAAACAACCTGGAACGTGTGAGGACTACTGTTAACAAGTGATATATAAATTTTGAAGTGCGTAAGTTCAACGCAAAGCGAGATATTCTCGAGACAGCGAACCAGGGGTCTCAGCGAACCAAGGGTGACCCATAGTATGCCCAGAAGTAACGATAGCCCTCAACAACCTGTACTCCCGAAGTCCGGTCCTGCCCTTCCAATCCCAGTGACGAGACAACTCGCAACTCCTAACCCAGGCCGCTTAACGCGTTTATACGTTGGTGTGCACCCCAAAGGGCTCGCACATGCGGTCCGCAGCATGTGGGTGAAACAGGTATATATGGTATTGTTCGACGCGAGGTCTCCCTGAAGCACCGACCCAGTCGCGTGTACCTTTGAGTGGGGAATCGAACCCCCTCTGCTCCTTCGTGGAGCTCGGTCTCGGGCCTCCTTTCGGAATTGACGTCCCTAGCAGGGAGTTGGCGATGGTCTACGGGATAATCCACCATCTCGAGAAGCTCGGAGGATGGGCGAGGTGGACTGTGGGGCCAAGGGGCTGTGGAGGTGATGTTGGGTCGCAGCACTGCCGGTGACAGTGGCCACCCGGGTATAATGATACATGGGCCTTGATGCTGGAGTGATGTTGGGGAAGCGGCCGACGTTGAGAGATGTCGGAGAAGGGGATTAATGTGAGATGTTCGGTAGAATATGGCACCCCAGGCGCATTAAGCGCCAGGAGGATGGTGGTGGGAAGAGATCAAGAGCCGTGATGTGAGCTCGACAAGTGTTGGATCCCTGTGTTCTCTTGCGGAATGCGAGCGTGACCAAACAGAACTTCATGCCATTTAGTTGAACCCCAAATTCAGACCCAACAGAGCAAGGCCAGCCGTTGATAGTATCGCTGGGTAAATACCGGCCTGAATCGGTTCATCAACCACACGAATGGAGCCTCCGAAGCGTTGTACAGACAGTTATTGTCGCAGAGTGGACATGGCGGAGTAGAGTTACCCGACATCAGCGTTGAAGTCAACCAGGAATCCCTTTACCACAACATCTTCAGAAACAGGATCGGGGCGGGAGGGAGCTGAAGACGTAGTGGCGGAAGAGGGACTGGGAAAGCCGGGTGCAGGGAGTGGTATAATTAAGGCGAGGAAAGTACTTCAGGCGATGACGAGGACGATGACGACGAGGATAGTGAAGGCGAAGGTGAGGGTGAAGTAGGAGATGTCAGTACAAAGGGCAGCATACTCACTTCAGACTTGTAGGGGCCTGCGGCTGTTTCGACAGCAGTACCTGAGGATGCGACAGCGGCAGCGATGAATATGACAAGGGACTCATCAGCGATCGCGTTCCATTTCCATTTCTGTTCTCATTCATTCTCCTTCCAACCCTGTTGCTAGTTCAGCCTCTCCCGGAGATTCCAGCCACATTCCATCCGTCTCAGCCCTGTTCCTGGATCCTCCAAACATCTCGGTAAGCCCCAGTCGTAGAAACCCCATTCGCCATCACCGTCCCGACCTCCACCTCCAGCGCCCCTGCCATTAACAACTCAATTAGATATCGGGCTTGAAGGACCAGGGAACTATGAGGTTGATATATTTGAAGATGACTAAGGAGTCTGTGCAGGGGCCACCGATGCTTCTACCGATTGTTGTGAATAAACGTCCCTATAAGTGAGACTGAGGCGGATACCGATGGCGGGAAGAAGAAAAACGATGTGCATGTGTTATGTTCTTGATATGTCAATTTCTTGAGCTGAGATAACTTATAGAAATATCCCACATCTAATTATTATGATGCGTCATATCCCTTTATTGAAGACTCTGAGCTGGCGCTCAAGCAGCGAACATACTTTGTTCAGAGGCAGCAGCGAGGGTTCTATGTCTCGAGAGGAGAAGTCGCTCCCTCCAAGGATAAGAGCGTCGTTTATGCTCTGGATGAGAATTGCATGCGTAACATCTGGTTTGGGACACGCAAGAAACCCCAGTCGAAGAAATGATATCATTCGCGATGGGTAACAACGCTTCCAATGGACCTGCTGTCGAACAAGGGTGCCCACGAGAATCGAGTTGTTACGTCAACAGTATGGTAAGTAATAATATCTAGTCGTCTCCCATGAATCAGTCTTATCGTGTATTAACACGCCACACTTCAATCCTTTCCCAACAATCAAAGCACATAGAGTGGGTGTCTCATCGCGAAGCTTGTTCAATTTCGGAAGTAGGTCCTTGGTTGGTGCGATACGTTCGTGCCAACTCTCATGGATGGACTGCCCAGTCAGATGAGTTTTAATTCCGTGATACCACATCGGCGAGAATAGGGACAAGAAGCATACCTCGAGAGGTGCATTGGTGTAACCTATGGCAAACCAGGGTTTTTCAGGGTCAATGCTCACTACTTGCACTTCTGGTGTTTCATCATACTCCCATCTCGCTTCAACAGCTACCTTGTTCTCCGAGATGCGAGTAAGGTCCAGGTCTCCAACAGGAACCACCCTTACTAGACCTGATTGAGTAAGTGATCGAGGAGCCTGTGCAAGATGTAGGTCAATAGGCGGTCTCGGTCCAAAGATCAACAGAACTCACATTTTGCATTAGCCATTCAGAAAAGCTGAGCAAGGTAGTAAAGTGGACCAAAGAACAACTCCGGAAGAGAAGCCGACTGAAGTCGATCTTCTCAAAGGCGCTGAGAAGCTCTGTAGTAGTTAGGGACACCTGGAAGTGGTGGTGCTCTGGTACAAGTTGTTTAAGGAGACATCTGGGCATAAGGTAATGGATGACCCAATAAATAGTCCAATCCCATAAGTTATTTAGGAGAGTATCAGTCGGGTAATTTCCCAAATCCCAGGCCAGTTTAATTGGAGGACGGGAGACAGCGTCTTTATTCCCTAGTTGAGTCAAACTGAAGAGTGTGAATATGAAAACTCACAAGATCCATCTACTGGCAACATCGCAAAGCAACCCCACCATACCTTTGCCTTGACGTAGTCAAAGTCAATTGCATAATCACCCGACTTTGATGGATCACGTAGGTAGTCAGCGAATGAGGCATGATAAAACCGGATGCTTCGAAATCCTGACTCCTCCAGTGACGGTACTTTGATCACCGAATGAAGCCTTCGGAGAGCTGCATAGACTGTATGCTGCTGGAGGCCAAACACAGAGGCGCTGACAACAAGAGGAGATTGACCATGATCGTCACTGTCATCCCCATCAAGAACGAATGAACCGCGCATTATGGTCCAACCTAGCAGGGGTATTAATATGGGCAACATGCTCTTAGGTACGTTGTCGAGGATCCTGGTGTAGAACATGTGAAGAACAGAGAGTGGACCTGTCTGCACACCCTCAGCGGGGGAGAGAATGGCAGCTAGCTGGGAGACGGGATCGCAAACATATGGGTCATCAACAAAACGAATCAATGTTGAAGCAACGGCAAAGAGTCCTGAAGCCACCTTGAGAATCCTGACTAGATCACGTTCCATGGGCCAAGGTTGACTGATCGGTATGAGGTCCTTGTATTTTTGACGCAATTCCTTGAACTTGGCCCGTAAGAAGCGCTCAACATCGCGGCATGCCTCATTGGTGTTCGCAGGAACAGGGAGCATCCAATAGGTATTGCAAACTTCCCCAGATTCGAACACGACATTGAGGTGGGCTTCGGGACGGCTGGCAATGACCCAAACAAGGGGTGCCGTTGGATGTTGTACCGAAAAACGACCGATGAGCTTGACAATAAGGACTTGTGCCTCCTCCCCGTCGCATTCATCCAGACCGTCTAACAAGATTGTCCACTGGAACTGACTCCCCCCCAGACCCAACCTACGATTGGCAAAGGGCTCGACGATGAGGAGATTGAATTGATGCTCCATGCCCTTCTCCAACAATCTCGGGTCGTCGATCATCTTTTGCCAGAGATAATCTCTATAAGGCGGAATCCTGACGGCCAGTTGGTAAGCGATCGTAGGAAAGACGAGGGTTGGCTCGTCACATTGGTTTGGCCTGGAGAAAAATAGCGTTGCACCCAGTTCCGATGACGACGACAACTCCTCTGCAAGGGTCTGAACGATGGCAGATTTCCCAACGCCAGCTGGACCGTTCAACCACAATAGCCGAGTGGTGCGCTGGGGATCACTGATCCAGTGGCGAACTGACTCCAGGATCGTAACACGGGTGCCAGGGTGACAATGAGGAGGGGGATCACGAATAGAAGAGTCGAACTCGGCGCCAGACATGGTGGACCTGGCGAGCCAAGGCAGAACTGGTGCTTATATTAGAAAGTGTCGTACGATTGCGGACCATTCCCATACCTTGCTCTTTCGTCTCATTGATACTGTACATGACCGGGTGATTAACAACAAGGTGATGAGAGTTGTTGAAGAACCCTTGCAGACCAGTATCAAGTCTACGAAACTGCGTTGTTCCCCCTACTGCTGTTCCAACAAGGAATATGATTAGTCTTGAGTTTACAAAAGTATAATGGTGCAAACCAGTGTAGCTGTTTCGAAGAGGAGTGGATGTCGATGCAGTCATTTGTTCTTGAAAATTAGGGTATCAGACTTGAAGGCTAGTCATCAGAATGCAGGAAATCACATACCAGGTGCACGCTCTAGATGCGCCAAGCCATGGTTGCAAGTGTCCAATGGAGCGGCCGGTGCACCCAGGCGCTTGATACAATCTTGATTACGACGTCGAGGGAGTTTATGGGACGTTTGTTGGCTACCTGAGGTCCCAGAGCGCCTCCCAGACGACGAATGCACTGAAGAACGAAGCCGCTTGGTGGATGGGGGTGTGTTCATGGTAGGGGAAGTGGGGAAAAGCTGTGTGGTGTACAACTGTCTGGGACACTTTTCAAGTCAGACTTACACCTACAGTAGAGGACAGGCGAAGCCGACAAGCTTTTCAGTTTTCGCGAAACCATCGGAAATGAATCTATTTGATGAGAGCTTTCGAACGAGCCACAAAGGACCAAGAACCAACAAGCGGTTGCTCTGGAAAATGCCAAATAAGGTAGTGATACCCAAAAAATTTGCGCAAGTCCGAAATGGGCATGGAAAATTATGAAAACATGCGGAACCGGTTACTCTTAATGAAAGCGACATGATCACTTAGAATCATAGAAATCTAATGGGCGGACATCTTGTAATCAGACCAGGCTCCTAAGCGGACCTTTGAAGACACAAAGAAAGCCAGTTATGAATCATTTGATCCATGTCCTGTTGAGGTTATCAGGCGTTTCATCAACCATTCATGGAGGCTTATAAGCACATACTGTATTGGGCTGACAGGAAAAGCTGCCACTTGGGCTGTTTCTCAACAAGCAACGATGCACGTTAAAGTTATAGTCTCCTAAAACAGCCCAGTGTTCTATATACATGTGTCGAGAATTTCATGACAAAATTTGGCAGAGGTCAAAAAAGCGTGAGAAGAATACAACAGTTGTATTTTTCGACGTGTTTCATGAAGTGGAGTTCGTTGCCAGGGAGTCTCATAATTTCAATGAGCCAATCCCGAGATATTAAAGTTGTCGAGTTTGCCTGTCCCCTACTGTACCTACACATGCCCAGACTGTGCTCTTTGGCGCACGTTCGAGTGGAAATGTATGTGGGAAGATGGTTCTGTAGCTGTGAGCACTGCATCAAGACGAGATCCAAGCGGAGATGGGCAGTGAAGCAATAGAATGGACCCAGGGTAGGACTGGCTTTGTCCGTTCACGAAAGAACCCGATTCACCTGTCGATCAATAGACCACCAATCAATCGACCATGATTGATTATTGTTGGCTGCTCTTTCCGTTCTTTTCGAATCCTCGTGCCGGGTCCGCTTTCCAATACCGTCTTCACATGATGGATTGTAATACAAGGTATTTCTTCACCACATGATACACTTTCCTTGATCACTAGCCCTAATCATGTCATCCCAAGGAGTCTATCTCTCCTTTTTTAATGAACGCAGGAAGCCCTCCCCAGCCAGTGGTTTTCCTCCAGCCATGTCTAATGCCAAGACCCGCAGCGTCTTCGCGGTCGTCCAAAAGTGCAAGAACCTTCACGACGACATCCGTCTACGATGTGTCAACGACGTCGTGAGTCAACTACTAGACACCACGATGTCGTAAAATTTACAACGATCGTCAGTGCAAAGTGTGTCTTCCCAATGGATGCTATATCTGTCCGGGCTCATTATTAAGTACTCCGTGCCACAACGTGATCCATTTGAACATGGCCGAGGCTCTCAGCGACATTCTTGTCCACCTCGCATTTCCACTTCATATAGTACTGCCAACACGGTTCGACGTTGCGATATCCTGTTCATTTTACAGCTACCACGCTGATCAGCATCGTCTTCTACTTGATTCGTGATGTCTGTATTCACATAACGCTCAGGAACCTTTTCCGGGTCCCTAACATGGATACCCGAAGCCTAGGCTTCATCCGTCCATCTACATGCTCCAGCACATCGAACACGTTGTCTCACCAAAAACATTCCCCGACCTGAATCGACACTCTTCGAGTTACATTTTCAAATTATGCTCTTAGATCTTGGCCGGCTACGGCTCCTGGTAGGATTGGCTGGAGCCATCTGTGAGTTATTTTAACAATCGAGCATCGCCACTGCCTAGGCCTGTAAACCTCAATTGTAGTGGTCCTAGTCAATCATGGCACAAGTTTCTTTCTCGAGCCTGCGTGAGTTGGGCCCAGAGGCGTTCGAGTTGGTGGTGTTTGTGGTGAACCGCCAAGGCCGAGCATCAGCTAAGAAGAATATTAAACCGTGGCAGGGTAACAGGTTGCGTAGACACTCACTTAAACACACTCCGCACCAATATGACCCACAGCGTCAACTTTCACAGTACTGTCGAGTTTCCTTCTGTATCCAGGCTCCTTTTTTCTTCACTTCACCACTTTCCAGCATCAATGACATAGACATTGACGGGGGTCGCCGTCCAGTGCAGACTAGACAATCCGCATATCATATTGAGCCTTGGGGGCCAAATACAATACCTTTCTCCATAGGAGAGACAGTTTTATGACAACCAGGGTACGTCGACCTTGCTTCCCAAGCAGGGAAAAGAGGTTGTGGTGGCAGGAGTGGCCAGACGTGCCCAATCGAAGCGACTAGAACTATAGTTAGTGTTTCTCCTCCGAGGCGTAGTCAACCTTCTTCGTACATTCTTCACCGCCCTTTCCACCTGTTCCTGTGGAGAATTACACGACATCTTGGCCATCGAATGCGGTCACAAAGTTAGATACAGAGGAGTCTTCGAGGGAAAGTAGGAGGGGCATTGGCTCGGCGGATTCAACATCTTCTGCGTCAACGTCTTCTGCGCGTTTTGGATTCTGGACTATAGGTGACGGTGTGTTTCGAAGAGACAAGGTGTCCGAGGCACAGAGGGACATGCGGGGTTGATAGAGGTGGATCTATGTCGCACGCAGGCTGGTGTATCCCTGAGCGTATATTCCTGAGCAAATGGTGGGCATTGGTAGCTGCTGGAGGTCTGAGAGGACCCTTGACGAGACACAACGGCAATCGACAAAGGCCTCACGCGCTTGGAGCGCTTCCCGGAACTCATCTGCTTCACGGCACGTGAACATCCTGGTGCCACCGTGCTCTCTCACAGAACCTCGTACCACTAGTCGAACCCTAGTTTGGACCTGATAGAGCAGTGTCAGTCGTCGAACGGTATTACTGGGTGGACGCCGAGCCGAATTGTTCCATCAACCACATGGATGACACGGAATGAGGCCTCCGAAGAGTTGTATGGGCGGTTACCGCTGCACATCAGTCACAGACGTTGGCACTGAAATCGACCAGGCACCGTTTCACTACGACATCTTTCAGATAAGCAGAGTAACTTTGGAAACATAGTCAAAATAGGGAGGGTGATAAAGACATAGTGGTGGGAGAGGGACTAGGAAAGCCGGGTGCAGGGGTGGTGCAACCTAGATGAGGGAGGTGCTTCGGGCGATGAAGCGATGACGACGAGGATAGTGAAGGTGAAGGTGGAAAAAGAGACAACAGTAAAAAGGACAGCATACTCATTGCAGAACCACACAGGCCTCCGACTGCATTGATAGCAGCACCTCAGGATAGGACGGTGGAAGTGACGAATCCGTCAAAAGATTCCTCAGCATCACGTTCCATCTCCTTTCCCGTTTCCTTCCAACCTCACCGCCAGTTCGGTCTCTCCTGGGGATTCCTGCCACATTCTATCCATCTCAGCCCCTCCCAGCCCTGTTCCTGGCTCTTCGAAGCCTGTCTCATTAGCCAAACCTCGGCTGCCTCTGCCCCTGCCGTTGAGAACAACTCAATAGATATCAAACTTCGAGCTTGGAGGACCAGAGAATTATGGTGTTGATGTATCAAAGATGGCATGGAGTCTCGACAGCAGCCACTGATGCCGCCACAGAGGATCGCTGTGAATAAGCATCCTATCAGTGAGAGCGAGGCAGACACTTTTGGAGGGAAGAAGAAACGGCGAGTACGTGTTGTATTGCTGCTATGTCGGTTTCTTGAGTTGAGATCACTTTGCAGAAAATCCTGTGTCGGATTATTATGACAGGTCGGATTCGTTTGACTCTGAGCTTGCGCTCAGTGAGCGAACATAATTCGCTCAGACGAAGCAGCAAGGATTCTGTGGCTCGAGCAGAGTGGTCGCCCTCCTCAAAGACAAGTGTGTCATTTATACTCTGAACAAGAATACAGGCCGTAACATCTGCTCTAGGACACCTAAGAAACCCAAGTCGAAGAAGATGATATCGCTTGCGACCGTTATCAACGCTTCCAATGGACCTGCTATCAAATAGGAGGGTGCCCTTGACAATGGTGTTGGTGGCGAAGATGAGGGGTCAGGTGTGAAACGCGGCAAGGAAGACAGTGAAGAGAACATCAGTCAAAAACGGAAGCGCTACATTACCATCGTCGAGAGCAGGAACGAGAGAAAAATCGTCAACGCAGATATGTAAAGCTGTTGCCACTGTTCTTTCAGTTTCGTGTGCTAACCTTTGTATTCTGACTCCATTCCACCCTGAACTACAGGCGTTGGTTAAGGAGAAGCCATTAAAGCTGATAAGCCCTCCTGCGCTCTACGCATTAACCGGCCAGCCCCATCATATCGTCCTCCCCCACGGAAAATCGGCCTCAAAGGGCCGAATTCCCTCTCAGATCCAAACCCCAACTCACACAACTCGCATTACAAGCCATCAAACTCGATGAATGTGACGAACACTTCTTCAGCCTCATGCCGGTGTTATTCCCTTACAACAAGTTTACTATGACCAAGTTGATTACACGGACAAGTATTCGCAGATCATACCAAGCTGCTACAGGACAGACAGGAAGAGTTGTTGAAAGAGCTGAAGGTGTTCACGGAGGAAGGGTTTCAGAAAGCAGAGGAGTGGGCGAAGAGTGTTATCACTTGGGGTGCGTTTCTCTCGCTCTCTTGTGCCTCCCGGCGTAGACGTTGACACATTGGGCATCGGTATATATCGACGTCAGGAGAAGGTGAAAGCGCAAGACCAACCTGACTCGGCGGCACCTACACGACATCCAACAGAAGAGATGGAGGTCGATAGGGCCAGTGCTGGGCTTGGTCAATGCCAGGAAGGCGGTGAAGGCAAGGCAGGCGTAGGGAAGGAGTCGAAGGACCCCAGCGGCCACAGAAGAGGTATCGGCTGACGGAGCAAATGAAGAACGTTGTTTGACAGCTTGTGCTGTTAAGTAACGAGTGTCGTCGGGTGGAAAGCGAGAAGAAGTGGGTCTTCCAGTTGTGTTGATGTTCTTTGTGCCATGGGGATCTCTGACTGCCTCGTTTTGTTAGTTCATTGGAAGGATCGGTGATTCTAGTGAACGAGCATGGCTCGAGGAAGAACTTATCGTGGCACAGTTCCCGAGGGTTGGATGAACCCCGGCCATATCTTTAGGGAAGGTGAGTGTTTAGGCGTTCTGCGACGAGGAAGAGTAAAGCCTGACGATAATGTAACAAAAACGCTTGAAGAAGAAATATGAGAAAGAGGCAATGGAGGGTGGCGAGTGGACGTCCGATCGCGTTGCGCTCCCTTCGTCGTTGAACCCTTTCATGACACGCCCACGCAGCTACGGGTTCACCTTTATGCATACGCATTATGCTATGCTTGCCTTCGACTCGTTCCAACGGTCAGGCTCCTTCCGCTCCCAGTTACCAGTTCCCCGATTGATCCCGTTTGTCACTGCTTCTCGTTATGCTATTGCTGCTGCTCACGCACCCACACATTCTACTTGCTCTTCGTGGAAGCGATTTTAGTATAACTAGTCATTCGTTTGCTCCGTCGTTGGTGCCTTCGTGTCTTTTATTACGTGAACATTCTTCTCCCGTTCCTTGTCTACTTTTCCGTCTTCTCCGGTGTTGACTGTCTTGGGTTGTGAGTAGCGTGCTATTGTATCCCTCTTTCGTTACCTTTACCGTTATGTCCCTTTTTGATTATCTACATATTGTACCGTAAATCAGCTAAATTATAATAGTCGAATGGCCTTCGTTTTAAGTTTAAAATGTGTTTGACACCAACGACGATGTTTTGCCTCGACATAATCTAATCGCGTTCCGCCATATTTTTTTATCTTCCTCCGATTAATCTCCTTAAATGCGCTCCGGGTAATAGGTGTGACGTGCTTGCCTTTACCAATGTCGGCAGTGCTCGCAAGGTCTGGGAAGACGAAATTAGAGACTAACTATAGCTCAGGTGCCATCACATGAACCATAACGAAGTGTAACAGAATTTATCAGAATGAACTAAAATGGCGTCTCTGCTGCACAACATTCCCGATGACCTAACTTCCGGGGTTGTTACATCAACAGTATGGTAGGTAATACCATGTACCCGTCTCCAGGGAATTAGTCTTATTGTATATAAACGCGCCACTCTTCGATCCTTTCCCGACAATCAAGGCATGTACGGTGGGTGTTTCACCACGAAGCTTGTTCAGTTTCGGAAGAAGCTCCTTGGTTGGTGCAATGTATTTGCGCCAGCTCTTGTGGAAAGACTGCCCAGTAAGATGAGTTTAATTTCATAACACACTTCGGCTAGACTAGGGAAAGGAAGCCTACCTCGAGAGACGCATTGGTATAGCCAACAAACCAGAATTTTTCAGGGTCAGTACCACTCGCTGCTTGCGCTTTTGGTGTTTCATTACACGCCCATCCCACTTCAACAGCTATCTTGTTCTCCGAGATGCAAGTGAAGTCCAGGTCTTCAACCGGAACCACTCTTACTAGACCCAATTGAATAAGTGACGGAGGAGCCTGCGCAAAATGCAGGTCAGTAGGTAGTTGAGGTTCAAAGATCAATAGAACTCACATCATGCATTAGCCATTCAGAAAAGCTGAGTAAGTTAATAAAGGGGTCCACGTAACGACACCGGAAGAGAAGCCGACTGAAGTCAACCTTCTCAAAGGCACTGAGGAGCTCCGCAGTAGTTAGGGACACCTGTTCATGGTCGTGCTGTGGGTACAGTTGTTTAAAGCAACACCTGGGCATAAGGTAATGAATGAGCCAAAAAATAGCCCAATCCCACAAGTGATCTAGGAGAGTATCAGTCGGGTAGTTTCCCAAGTCCCAGGCCAAATTAATTTGAGGACGAGGGACAGTGTCTTGATTCCCTGATTGAGTCAAACCAAAAAGTGGGTGCGAGTGTGAAAACTCACAAGATGTGTCTCCCGGCAACATCGCAAAATAGCACCGCCACACCTTCGTCCTGAGGTAGTCGAAGTCAATTACATAATCACCTGACTTCGACGGATCGCACAGGTAATCAGCGAATGAGGCGTGATAAAAGCGAATGTCTCGGAGTCCCGACTCCTCCAGCGGCGGTACTTTGATCACAGAATGAAGCCTTCGTAGAGCTGCATAGACAGTATGCTGCTGGAGGCCAAGTATAGAGGCGCTGACGACAAGAGGAAGGTCATCGCGATAGTCACTGTCATCTCCATCGAGAATAAATGAAGTTCCCATCATAGTCCAACCCAACAACAGTTTTAAAATCGGCAACACGCTCTTGGGCACATTGTCAAGAATCCTGGTGTAGAATATGCGAAGAGTCAAGAGTGGATCCGTTTGCACGCCTTGAGCGAGGGAGAGAATGGTAGCCAGTTGGGAGATGGGATCGCAAATGTGTGGGTCCGAGACAAAACGAATCAATGTTGAAGCAAAGATGAAGAGACCCGAAGCCGCCTTAAAAATCCTGACCAGATCGCGTTCCATGGGCCAAGGCTGACTGCCTGGTATGAGGTCCTTGTACTTTTGACGCACTTCCTCGAACTTGGCCCGTAAAAAGTGTTCAACATCGCGGCATGCCTCATCGGTGTTTGTGGGGACAGTGAATGTCCAATAAACATCGTTGAGGTCACCAGATTTGAACGCGACACTGAGGTGGGCTTCGGGTCGACTGGCGATGACCCAAACAAGGGGTGCTGCCCGATGTTGCGCCGAAAAGCGACTGATGAGCTTGACTATGAGGACTTGTGCCTCCTCCCCGTCGCATTCATCCAGACCGTCTAACAAGATCGTCCACGGGAACTGACTCCCCCCCAGACCCAACCCAGGACTGGCAAAGGGCTCGACGATAAGAAAATTGAATTGATGTATCATGCTCTTCTCCAACAATCTCGGGTCGTCGATCATCCTTTGTCTGAGGTAATCTTTATAAGGCGGAATCCTGACGGCCAGTTGGTAAGCGATCGTAGGAAAGATGAGGGATGGTTTGTCGCATTTGTTTGATCTGGAGAAAAATAGTGTTTCACCCAGTTCGGACGATGACGACAACTCCTCTGCGAGGGTCTGAACGATGGCAGATTTCCCAACGCCGGCTGAACCGTTCAACCACAACAGCCGAGTTGTGCGCCTGGTATCCCTGATCCAATGGCAAACTGTCTCCAGAATCGTAACACGGGTGCCGGGGTGACAATGAGGAGGAGGGTCACGGATAGAAGAGTCGAACTCGGCTCCAGACATGGTGGACCTGGCGAGCCAGGGCAGCACTTGTGGTGGTATTGGAAAGTGTTGTACAATCACGAACAATGACCATACCTTGCTCCTTCACTTCATTGATGCTGTTCATGACTGGGTGGTTAAAGACCAGGTGATGAGAATTACTGAAGAATCTTTGTGGACCAGTATCCAATCTATCAAACTGCTTCAGTCCCTCCAAGCCTGTTCCAACGAAGCACGTAATCAGCATTTCGAGCTTACAGAAGTATAATGGCACAGACCAGTGTGGCCGTTTTGACGAGGATTGGATGTCGATGCAGTCGTTTGACTATGCGTACCAGGTGAGCGTTCTAAGTGCATCGAACCGTCCCTGCGAGGGCCCAATTGAGCTGCCGGTGCATCTAGACGCTTGATACGGTCTCGATCACGGCGTCGAGGGAGCTTATAAGACTTTTGTTGGCCACCCGAGGTCTTGGAGCTCCTCCCAGATGACGAATGCGCTGAAGAACGAAGCCGTTTGGCAGGTGGGAGCATGCTCATGGTAAGTAGGAAAAGGGGAAGAAGCTGTGTGATGCACAACAGCCTGCGACTCTTTACATGTCAGACATACACCTACCTACACGTGCCGGAAAGGGCCTGCCGTGACCATCTCCGACTATCAACCTCTTGCTTGACACATCGTTCACACCATTCCAGTCATAGTTCGGGGATGTTCTCTTCGGTCCCCCCGTGGTGCATGTGACACCTGTGACAGAGGCGCATAAGACCATAGGCGGCGCCTGGGCCATAATGGATAACTAATCTCCGGAGGGAGCATTCCCGGATACTATTGGTTCATTAATGGTAGATAGTCAACATTCCTGCCTGTGACTGGATGATAACATAGTGACCAATGACGTAGGACTTTCCTTATACCGTAAAAACACTTGGACTGGGGTATAATGGGGGTGATCCCAAGGTCATAGCCCCTTTCAGCCCATAACATCTCATCAAGGAACGGTTTAAGTTCGAGGTTGTACAGAGGAACGAACGACGGTGGATATCGGCTATGCTGGGGCGAAGAGCGCCTCTACCAGATCCCAATCTTAACGCCAGCAGTCAACGAAAGGAGCTGAATAGATATTAAACCTGGACTGTCTTCCATCTTTCTTTACAAGTCACGAAAATGTTATCATCGCCTATGCGCTGGCATCTGGAGGATCATCCTCGGTATTCTTTGCATTTCCTTTTGGACTCTGACCTTGTGCTGGGTACGTCCACTTTCAAGGGCCAGCGTCTTCACATATTGAATCGTAATATAAATATGTGAGGCTTCTTCACTACTTGATAGGCTTCTCTTTAATACTTGTCACTGACCATAATCATGTCATCCCAGAAAGTCTGTTTCTCCCTTCTTAATGAACGCATCAAGCCCTTCCTCAATCGGTGTTTCACCTCCAACCATGTCTATGCCAAGACCCGCAGCGTCTTCGCGGTCGACCAAAAGTGCGAGGACCTTCGCGACATCATCCCTCTATCGACCATGTCATGAGTCGTACTGCTAGACACTGCCATATCACAAACTTACTGAGACGGTGGGCGCAAGGTGCGTCTTCCCGATGGATGCTTTACCTGTTCCGGGCTCATTATTGAGCCCTCCAGGTCTCAAGATGGTCCACTTGAACGCAGTCCTCTTGGCGAGGTTCTTGTCCGCCTCGTATTTCCACTTCATATATGCGGGTATAGCACCACGAACACGGTTCGACATTGCGATATCTTGTTCATTCTGCAACCACTCCATCGATCAACATCGTCCTTCGATGATCCAGGATGTCTGGACTCACATAATGCTCAGGAACCTTTTCGGGGTCCCTGACATCAATAGCCGAAACCAAAACCAACCTAGGCTTCGTTCGTCCATCTACCTGCTCAAGTGCATCGAACACTTTCAATGCTCCTTCATAGTCAACTTTCTTCGTGCGTTCTTCGCCCCCTTTTCCACCAGCCCCTGCGGAGAAGTACACGACATCCTGGCCTTCGAATGCAGTCGCAAAGTCGGATACGGAGGAGTCTTCGAGGGAAAGTAGGAGGGGTGTTGCCCCGGTGGATTTGATATCTTCTGCATGTTCTGGATTCCGGATTATAGATGTGACGGTGTGTGTTGGGGAGAGAAGACGTGCGAGACGAAGGGAGACCTAGTTGATAGGGGTGGATCTATGCGTTATTGTCATGCGTAAGGCAAGCGTATCTTTGGACGTACGTTGCCGTGGCCACCGACAATGGTTACATTCTTCCCCATGTTGTGGGTATCGATAGCTGGAGGAAACTGGTAAATGGAACTGCGGTGTTCAGGAGACCGTCAATGAGACACAGTAGCAATTGGCAAAGGTCTCACGTCTGCCAGTCGATCAAGCGCCCTCAGCGCTTCCTGGAACCATATTGTTACCAGGCACGTGAGCATAAGCTCGACAAGTGTGCGACCTGGAGTCACCGTGTTCTCTTGCGGAATGTGTATGTGATCGAACGGAACCTCATATCGCTTATCAAACTTACCAAAAACTCGACTTTAACATATATCGCCACTGCGGGCGACACTGGTCAATCAACTTGTCATCGAGAGCAAGAAGTTGGATTAATTGCCAACGGCCCTCGCATTGCGAACTATACTTTAGTCCCATTCCCAAGGCGGTCGCCCAGAAACCCCAAAACAGGGTAATACATTGACTTGCATGCCAAGGGTGCTTCACTCTCCACTTCAAACTGTAGTCAAGTCCTTGTACGATGCTCATGATTTTGTTATAAATATTCAAGAGTTATGATAAAGCGTGATCGTCCCGAAGTCAAAGGGAAAAGGCGAACAGCGGATTCTAGCAATTACAACCAACAATTGAGTACCAGCGTTACGCTGGATCACCAATTATGTCATATCTGGCATTGAATTTGACTCTTCCGCTCGCGCCCCGCTTCCACGCTTCCACCGTGGAACAAGATCGCACGTCCTAGAAATGCCATGGTTTGGGTCAATACAGGTTACTGACTTAGCGGTCCTGCAGACGCTGGGAAAGCAGCCATTATTCAGGGTCTCGCGGAGATGACTTTGCCTGCGAACATTCATAAAGCTATTCGAAAGAGGTGCAATTAACGCTTCTCAACCGAAACCTCGCGTAAGGACGCTCTGTTGACGGAGAATTGACCAAACGCCAAAGGTTTCGGTTGCTGCTCATGTCTCCAATAGTATACAACCATTTACCTCCCATATTTGATATAAGATTATGGCAGTTATCCGTAATCGAGTCCGTCAATCAGGTTTTGATCCCGAATTTGCGCCAACCGTGATATGAATTTGCCAAATCCGCTTGATTTATAAGACTTGGGGTCAAGTCCATAACATATAAGGAGCATACATATATAAGACAAAATCGCCCTGCCATAGGACCATGTTACAACAAGGGATGTCAACGAATGCAAGAAAACTGAATAACGGAGAAAAGTGTCCGTCGACTTCCCTTCGCCAATCCGGTAGAGTTGCCCTCAACCAACGAGCTTACGAGGTAGGTTCCTGAAAACCTACTGTCAACCAGTCAATGATTAGCTGAGTCATTTTCCCGTCTTTCTTCCCAACAGCGAAATCATTCAAGGGATCGTTATGCACACCCTCGTCCTGTAGCACCAACTTGACGTGCGAATGGAAGTTATCGAACGTGGACTGGAATCGGATGACCTCATTCTTCAAACATTCGCCTTGGCTTGCAGTGATCAATACACGATCAACAAAAGCGTCGACTCCTTTCCACCAATCATCTGCCGCACTGTTGGCCTCGATATAATCCCTGTATTTCGCAGGGACCGGTTGGAGCACCTCTGAGCCCCAGTATTTGATTGTGGCGGAATCGAGATAGTCCGTTTTGTCACCACTGTCAAGGGTCTTGAAGATATTTGAAAGATCGACCCAAGGCGACATCAGATATGCACCCTTGAAAGGCGCAGGGAGGGACAATGGTGGCACACGCTCAGACTCCAAAGGGTGCAAAAGATGTCCAAGAACCTGAAGAATCAAATTTCCGCCCGCAGAATCTCCAATGAATTGCATGTTTTGTGGGTCGACTCCGAGGTTCATGAGGTGATTGATGGCCGCCACCGCCTGCTTGAGCGGCGTGGGGAAAATGGCTTCTGGTACCAGGGCTGATTGGAACCGAGACTGATTAGGATAGCTATTTGGGGACGGGTGGAGTAGGAGTTTGGGACTTACTATACTCGAGCACCACAACAGAGGCATTGACACCACGCTCCCTAAGAACAGTGCGAGCGTGGTTGAGGAACTGGAAGTTAAAGTCGGGAGGTGGGAGAAGGAAACCACCCCCTATGTTCCGAGACATTCATATTAATAGACGTATTCATAGATATTCCGAATCGGAACATGGCGAACATTGGCATATGACGTCCAGACATAGTTAGAAACTGGTTGAGAATGACATGAATGCGCGCTCACCATGCAAGTAGATAATAACCTTGTCCAACCCTCGCTCACCAATCCAAAGCAAGTTTGCGCCTTCGCTAATCTCCTCAATCTTGACCTCGAGGCTACTCTTCCTGCACCACGCATTGTATGTACTCCTCGTTGTGCCCATGTAATACTGGAGCTGCCTAACATTGAGCGAAGTGACGAGATATCGGAGCGCACGGTCGTATATAACACGCTTCTTGCCCTTCGTCTTGCTTGATTTGAAGAGGAATGTCCATATCAGGACGATGGCTATGTGTTGTGGAGAATAAAATTCGAAATCAGTCTCCTATATGTTCGGATGTAAAGTTATACGGAGGGAACTGACGAAGCGGAAGGAGCGTGAAAAACATCTTGATTTTCTCGATCGTCGAAGGACGACCGTACTGCATTGCCCTCGGTAGCAGCGGTGAGGTTTCCGACATCGTGCAAGGTCCAAAACGTGAATTACGAGCAAACGCTTGAAATGTGCTGTTGGTGCGCCTACAAGCGGGAAGGGAGAAACGCAACGCCGGCCGTTCAAGGAGGCAGCTTGTGTTAATAATATGGATGGGAAACGTAGAGCCCTGTTTGGGTGTGGGGAATTTTCGAACTTTTCAGCTCCTCCATTCACATGCCAATGACTAAAACGGCAAAGGGGTTTATTACCCTTGATGTGATCACCGGGCGCCGGCGGCACGGCGCACCAGTGACGAAAACGCCTGAAATCTATCAAATTATCAATGATGCCATAAAGTCATCGGTAAAGTGGCTTGAGGGAAGCTTTGGATGCTATTAACGCGCGTTGGAAGCCAGGTCGTGTTTACGTTGACCATCGTCGGCGAGTCATGAAAAGCGAAGACCGAAATTAAGCCCCTAAACCAAATAGCAATAGTTCTCGCGGCCAGTGGTGTAACATTGGATATACTCGATCCGGTTTGACAAATTAGCTCTTGAGCAAGAGTCAGAGAGAGCATACCGTAATCTACTGTAATCCGCATTCATGAATTTTCCTCCCTACCAAACCTTTTCAACCAATCCCGCCCGGCCTCCCATCCAACTTTTGCCGCCTCAACACCGTCAAGCGGATGACCTTCCCCATCAAAGATCAACATCTCTACCTCCTCGCCTACTCCCTTCAGAAGGTGATAGAATCCGATCCCTTGCGTAGGTGAAACACGTTGATCTGATGCTCCAATCAGGAGGAGTACAGGAGGGATCTGCTTGGATTGATTGACCCTTTGAGATCGGTTCCTGAGGTGGTTGACAAGGGCAGTTGATGGAGAAGCTTCATACAGGACTTCAAAGATGTGTGGAGTGACATGTGGTGCAAGATCGAAGTGAGGTATCATTGGCGATTTCACTGCTGAGGAGAGGTCGCTGAATGGTGCGGATGATTGTATAGGAAAATCATTCTGGAAGCCAAATTCCGCGAAATACCAGTCCGGAATGTCCGTACCGGCAACTTCGCCGCAGGTAACGACAGGATTGCGAAGGATAGCAGCGCTATAAACGTCTGGGTAACGGCTGATAAGGTGCGCTGCAATGAAGCCGCCATGGCTTCCCCCCATGACAAAGACTTCTCCTTTTCCGAATCGTGCTAGTTGCAGGTCATTGACGACGTATAAGGTAGAAGCATGGACATCCTCGACGTCAAGGGTTCCACATCGCCCCAACAACTTGTATATTTCATCTTGTCCATATCCGGGTGTGCCGGTATAATTAGGCAATGAGAGGGTATCTACGGACAGTAATCAGGCAGAGGTCCGAGTAGATATAAGACTAACACTTACACCCTTCCAGCACCAACGCTGTCGTGGCAGGTGAGAACGCGGTAGTTGTGGCGGCATGTGGTCCACCGTGAGGTACCGTCACTAGCGGCGGAAGTTTTCCTTGTGCATCATCGGGAGGGATGGAACGGATAACAATGGTTTCGGCGGGGTCGTGGCCAGGAATCGGATGGATAGAAGTATGAATAGCTTTCAGTGCCGCATGGACTGAAAATGTCATGGTAATTAGCTACGTTGAATCCATGGAGGTAGACTATATTTACCATCAGGAGCAAGATCGGGTTGGTCTAGCACCAACCACTGGAGACCTTCCTCGGAAACAGTTCCTAGAAGTATTTGATACGGTATAGCTGGCGAACTTCTTGAGCATATGATACGATTCTTCCCATCCGTGGCCAAGAGTGCCCAACTGAAAAGTTCTGTGTACATATCAGAAACGAAACTACAGTTACGATATCAAATTTGACTGACCTGGATCAGAAGGCGTGAGATTCTTGATGGAACCAGTGGAGGGAGAAATGGAGAGGATAACTGTGCGGGAGCCCCATTGGGATTGGGTGATCAGTTCGACAGGTCCATTCTCAGGTTGCAAAAAGGCGCGAGGCACTAAATTGAACGGAGGGCAGAGCCCAGGAAAATCGGTCTCATTGCCTTTCGAGATGGGGACAACAGTACGAGTCCTAGAAGCAATCTCCGGGGATATGACGTCTAAAGAAGTGATATCCAAAGATTGAAGTGACGCGGTTGAGATGTGAGGACCTCCAGCATTAGATGACAACCAATACAGAGTACTCTTCGAATCTGCGTGTAGTATGCGTGGGGAGCGACCCGAGTTCGTATCACTGATCTTGCGAGCGGAATATATGATTAGATCAAGCTTCTTTTCGTTGCTCTTGTCATGATCGTCTTCGGTTTTTGTCTGGAACCGTAGTTCCCAGATACCAGAAGGACGATTAAAGCAACCTTTGATACCGAGGAGCCTCCCGTTGGGTGTATATTCATAACCCGTAGCATATATAGTGTTTTCTTCAGGAGTGGAGAAGAATACGCCTTGACCAAAGAGTACATCGTCGTTTTCGGGGTGTATTTCGTAAAGTCTTGGTTTTAGGGTAGATGGATTGGGATCCGCTGGGGAGTTCCAACGCAGGAGGAAGAAGTGGGGTCTTTTCTTTCCGCCAAAGCCTTCGCCAAAAGATGGTTTGTAGCGGTACTTGGCGTAAGGATCATCCGACGTATTATGAGGTGCATTTGACTCGGCCGTGTATAAGAGAGCCGTTTCAGAAGGAGAAAACGTCAAGGTAGACAGATTTTCTGGGTTCCAGATATATTAAGATGAGAGATGCGATAGCAATATAGGCGCACCGTCAAGATAAAACGCTTGATGATAATCAGTGACTTCAAAAGATACGTCAATTCTGTCGCCAGACCAGATCTCCACGAATCGTTTCGTTGAAGCCCCCTCTTTGGTTTCGCGAAGATTTGCACGCAACTTGAAGGTGGGTGAGATGGTATATGAGACGATTTCTCCAAGGTCTTGCGGAGGAAATCTTGTTGGGATGCTCGCAGTAAGGGGTATGATCTTGGTCAGCGTTTTCTTGGTGTTAGAAAGATGATTGCGGGCAGAGTATGCGACTTGGACCGCTGTTAAAACAAAATCAACCCTTGTCTGCCTCAGATCAAGCAGGAGTTATACCATCTTGACTCAGAAACGTTGCTGAGAGAGGAACTGGAATCTCAGCCAGGCGGGTGTACATGTTGGATAATCGCAGGTTGACGCGTCATATTGTCGACTAAATGGATTCGCCAATCTGGGGTTATGCCGCCGGCAAGCTGTAATGACCACGTGACGAAATGAGCGCGTGACCATCAGCCTGCCATTAGGCTTTCATGATTCTTGGAACCACTTCAACGACGTGATGTACAGTGAGGACGAAGATCTTGCGAGGTATGTCGCAATCCATGTAACCACATGTCTCATGAAGATTATATCGACCATTGCACAAGAGCAATCGCTTTGAGTCTGGAGGAGAGCAAACGTCCAAGGAAGCCAGAAGTTATCGCGATCGACGACGACGATGACAGCGGAGATTATGAAGAGGCGCGCTATCAAGCTGATTTACGAAGAGCACTAGAAGCCTCCAAAGCTGAAAGTCAATCCTCTCGGCCACCCCTATCTCCATCAGTGCCTAGTGCGAAGGCCGAAGAGCCGAAACCTGGCCCTTCGTCTTTTCTGTCTGAACGTGCCAAACTAGAAAAGGAGCGTCTTGAAAGACAGAAGAGGCTAAGGAGAGAAGCAGGTCTATATGACGAGAAGGCAGAGAAGCACAATGCCGAGTCCGGCGAAGATAGCGACATTAGCATGGAAGGGCCGCCAACGAAGAGGCAGCATCTTTCAACTTCTTCTCAGGAGAAGTCAATCCCTCCCATCCTAGCAGACGCTCCTGGTCCCTCTGAAGCGGAAGTCTTTTGGGATGGCGAGCTCCGGCAAACGGCTACTAGGTTTGCAGAACCGCGGAAGGACAATAAACCAACGTTCAGGCTGACACAAGTTTTGGGCAATGTAAGTCATCATCTGGCATTAGGCAGTTAGCATGCTCACTATGTTATAGAAATCAGAACTAAACTTTGCTATCTTGTCTTCGTATTCTCTCGACTTCCCTTGGATATACGAATTTTTCGATCCCTCAGTTCCTGTCATTATGGTTGCACAACCAGATGCGACTGGACAGGCTTCAATCAAATACACTTTTCCAACCTGGATCAAAACCACACCTCCCCTCCGCGGGGGTTACGGATGTCAGCACATGAAGGTCTGTTAAGGTTTAAATCACCTCTTGATTGGGAAACGCTAAACTTTCACGCCAGTTTATGCTCGTGCGTGATGCGGCTCCGAAGCCATAGGTGAAACTCACGTTGTTATAGCTTTTCTACAAGACTAGCCGTTTACGCGTTGTTATCTCGACTGCCAATTTGATCGCATACGATTGGCGTGACATGGAGAACGTACGTGCCCATGCCCCCTTCCCCATATCGCGGAGCCTCATACATGTTTCTAGTCGGTCTGGGTACAAGACTTACCATTACGGTCCAAGCCCATACCACATGACCCCAGGGCCATTGATGATTTTCCGTCCATCATGCAAAGAGTACTGTACGCTGTCAACGTTCTTCCTGCTCTGAAAACTTTGCTCCAAGAACATGTAGAATTATGCTTCTTTCTTCCTTTAACGTGACGTATAACTAATTGGTATTCCTATAGACTAATATCCCCCTGAAGGCCATTGAAGACTTGCGCACACGTTGGGATTGGTCCAAGGTTAAAGCCCATCTCATACCTTCCATTGCGGGTAGGCATGAAAGTTGGCCAAATGTCGTAAAGTACGCCGGGTACTCACCGCAGAGGATAACTTGATTCCGATGCATTGGCTCCAGGATAGGGCATCCGCGACTCATGATGGCCGTCCGCAAGATGGGACTTCGAACGGGCAAAAGTCCAAGAAAAGATAACCTCGTAATTGAATGTCAGGTCAGTTGACATAGCTTTCCCTGCGGATGGACGCCACACTCATAACGGCCCTTCCACGCCTTACAGGGATCAAGTTTAGGTATTTTTACCACGCAATGGATGAACGAATTCTATTGGTCCGCAAGGGGAGAATCGGCGGAAGATTGGCTCGACGAACCGAAGAAGCGTCGTGAGAAGCTGCCATATCCACCCGTGAAGGTTGTCTTTCCGGCGAAGAGGACAGTACAGGAAAGTGCCCTTGGAGAGCCGGTAAGTTAATCAATTCATTATCGATGCCGCTTACCCCACGATCCTCGCCCCATGGACGTCTCATGGCTCCTTAATTCAGGGCGGTGGCACCATCTTCTGTCGAAGAAGGCAGTGGTCTGCGAAAAACTTCCCCAGAGACAAGTTCTACGACTCCAAGAGCAAAGGCGGTCCGGTGCTCATGCACTCCAAGGTATTCTTTATGTCTGTCTAAAATTATTCCTATTCATTATTATCAACTTTCAGATGATAATAGCCACAATGCACCGCGCGTCCGCCCCGGAAAGGTCAAAGAAAGAGGCTTCTGATACGGAGGATGACACTACCGATGACGAGGTCAAAATTATCGAACCAGCTGTTGGTTGGGCCTATGTTGGCTCCCATAACTTTACACCCTCAGCCTGGGGTACCTTGTCTGGCAGTGCATTCAATCCAATTTTGAACGTGAGTGCGCGTCCCCTCGGAGGCTCCCTACCCGAACCCTGACCATGGCTTGCCAACGATCAAGGTCACCAACTACGAAATTGGTATCGTTTTCCCCCTCAAAGATGAAGCTGAAGCAAATAGAGTAGCGTGTTTTGAACGGCCTCCGAGGAAGTACGCGGCAGGCGCCGATGAACCATGGGTAAGGAAATACCCTACCTCGCATGCTAGCGGCTCTAACACTGGTTGATTGCCTGCCCATTGTCTATCCGACATTTTTTTGGTCGCTCCCCGCAGATTCAAGAAGAGTCAATATATCATCAACCTGAAGCGATTGAAGTTGACTGATGCGGTAAAGATACACGAAGGCACACGATCTGTCCGCAGTCGGTACTGCGTTCTCTTGTTCCCAATGATCCTCAAACACGTACCCACATTTGCTTTAGTTAGCGATCATTCGCGCTCCATACTCTGTTCAATCCGTCGCCCTTGACACCGACAGACGGATATTGACCCCATCTGTATTCGACTTTTTTTTTACCGTTGATGGCCGTGTCAAGTAGCCTGAAACACGGTGTTCTTGTTGAATTGTGATGCTTCGCACTTTGTTTGGGGTATTTTTAACTCCATCAATGAATCCTGAAAGATGTCACATTCGTTTTGAGTCTCGATACACCGCCCATATAGGGTAAAATTGTATGAATGCTATGCGATTGACCTAAAAGCGGGGTACATGGAATAATACTATGCATTATTGTAGTACTGAAAGTGAGCGTGGTTTAGGAAATGGTGAGGGTATTTAGTGCTACAGACAGTGCATCCATGAAACAACAGACTGACAAGAAAACTACTGTGGATATGTACTACTAATTCAAGGAGGTAGAATACGAATATCGAAGAGAACAACAAAAGCATGGTGTGCCTTTTGTAGAATAGGACGAATTGGCCAAATAAATAAGATAGGATAGATAATTCAGACAGTCCATTATGAAGCGAGTCCTTTACCTTGCGCGCGCAAAGATCTCATCTATCTGAGACTTGAACGCCTCCTCTACAGCCTTGCGGCGGATATTGCCTTTCGTCGCTGTCCTAGGCAGGGTCGACTTGGGCACAACAACGATCATATCAGGAGATATAATCTGCTCATGCAGGTATCGCCTCGAATGGAAGAGTCGAATCTTGCGGAAGATCTCTTTCTTCAGCTTATCATGATTCATCTCGACACCGGGTTCAATGAACATAACAGGTGAAGGGCGTCCCGTCCCGACAACAATACATTCAGCAATAAGGGTTCCGCACATAGCCCGAGCGTTGTCCTCGATCGCCTTTGTGTCGCAACGTAAGCTATTCTCCGACTTGATCCAGTCGTCATCTCGTCCGCGGAAGAGGTAGAACCCAGGCAACACTTCCTGGAAGAGGTCCCCAGTATGGAAGTTGCCGTCTGCGTGCCGTAGAGATACGTCAGGGCAGTCGGGTGACTCTGCGAGGATGACAAGTTCGAAGAGTTCCGCAGTGGAGCGATGTGCAGACTGGCTCTGGGTGGATGTGGATGAAGTGGAGACGAAACGATATGACGTGCCGGGGAGAGGCGTCACCAAGGCCGGATTGCGTTCACATCCGCCTGATAGGAGCATCCCGCCAACTTCTGTGCTGCCGAACAGGTTCTAGAAGAGGAGTTTAGTACCAAGCCGTAAATCATGTTTGAAGTTTTGAATAGAAACGTACCCTGATCTTGATCCCGTGTTTGTATGCCCATTGTTCTTCTTCGCGCGGGAGAGGAAGACCGGTGTACAACACGTCGTCAAGAGCGATGAGCATCGACAACAACTTGGAGTCTTGGCGTGATGCTCTGAGGTGGTTTCCGAGGAAGGTAGCAAATTGGTTGAGGCGGTTCAAGCCGCAACGAACAATCATATCTATGAGCTCCGACGATGGGAAATTGAGAGCAGTGGGCTGGACCATGCAGGATCCATGTTGGAGAGTGCCGATGAACACTATAGAGATGTCAGAAGCAAATTCCCACCAATCAATTGCAGTCAGACTTACTGAAGGATTGTGCGATGTGGCACATGCTACCACTGTTGAAGAATACATAAATTAGATCAAAGAAAGACTTATTGTGATGAAAGATACGAACATGCATACTGTCACGTCTTGCCGATGCGGGTTACGTGGGTGACATATTGAATACGATTTCTCCAGTACGGTCGTTAGCCATCGATACCTGCATGGGACAAGTTTCGGGCTTCCCGACGTTGAGCCGCTGGTATGGAAGATGAATACAGCGTCTTCCTCTGTAACATCGAGTATTGGAGGTAAAGGCACGGTCTGGAGATCGAGGCCACGAACATCCTTTGCCAAGTGCGTCGGCACTGGGCAATCACCAAGGATGTTGGAGAAGCAAGAGTCGTAGACGAGAACCCTTGCGCCCGCTCGTTGCAGGAGCTCATAGATTACAATGGGATTAGGTAGACGGATACTGAATAGTTGAGGAATGTAGCCAGCTCTCGAGAGGCCATAAATGTGAAGGACATCGGTGTAGAGGAAACCGCTAAGCCTATGGAGGGTTAGATGAATATCATCGAGTGGGCTTCGAGAAACGTACCAGACTCCGATAACAGAGCGCTGGGGGACGCCTTGACTCCTCAGTGTCTGCGTCCAGTGCTTCGCGAACGTCTCCACATCGCGATAGAATTCCTGGTATGTTATCGAGTTCCAAGTCTTCACACGGTTGGTTGAAGCATCGAGGTTGGGTGTTCTGAAGACCGCAGCGGAGGCGAACTGGGAAGCGCTGGTCTCGAGAACAGTAAGGTGAGTCCTGAGCATCGACTTAGGATAAGATGAGAGGTGAGGTGATAGAGGGATAGAACGGTAGCTGTATCCATAATGGCACGGCTTTTAATACCCAGGTTGTCTGGAGGGATATTGGTACCCGAGTCAGGTCCGGCTGTAGGAGACGGAGGAGGTAGATCTCATGCAATCTCTGCTGATGTCAACATTTGGTAGGGATAGGAATAGCATTTCAAGATTACTGGACATGAAACGCGAACAGGGACGCGCCCGCAGATGGATTGCGGATACATTCCGAGTCATTGTCAAGATGTTGTTACAGGTGCGCCGAAGATCGATGATAGAGGATGTTGAGTCAGCAGTCTTCCCGTCTGGTCCCCGCTGGTTGGTTCACATGGTTGTGTCTGAATAGGAAGGTTATACAAGAAGCCAGAATGCGCAACGAATGAGACCGCAAGGAGCTAGAGGAAGCATTAGATGGGTACTCTAGTGAAGTTACAGCCACGCGCTGACGGGTACCATTGTGAAAGAAGGGATAGCCACAGCCTTAATGATGTTGGTCATTGGTTGTGCCTAGTTCTCCAGCCGGAAATCATCGCACATTCCCACGTGCCTTCGTTTGTAGCCGGGTCCGCAAATAGACATGTAGGAAATGGACTGAAATGGATAGCCAAATCAAACTTCCGCACTACCCTAGAGTTTGGGCTGTAGGTCCCACGAGCAGTACCGTCATGGCGATTATCATTCAGTCGCCAAGGTGTGCAATCGCCCGTGCTAGAAAGTTTGCAGCAACTCCAGTATCCACTCTCTTCATTCCAACTAAACACAATTGCAATTGGAAATGGCATATAATTACAAACTCTCTTGAGCGCTGTCTGATGGCTGTCAAAGGCTGTCCGTCTTGGACACCTGAATTGTCACCGACACGTTACCAATACGGTTTCTTCTCTTGTTCTCCTGGACCTCGTTGCATTGCAAGCTAACGTAGAATCTACGTTTCCCACGCACATCCTCTGACGACCAGCCGAGGTACTAGGCATTTCGAACCAGACCAGAGCTTGAAACCCTGGACTCTAGCTGATCGCACTGATCGCCGAACTTGGTGAGGCATAATTTTAGCACACAATCTTCCACATCATCGAAGCGGGGCTCACTTGATGATGCGAGCATTTCGCGTTCTTAGAGAGCCATGGCTTCTCATGAAAAACTGAAATGGAATAGGGTCTAAAGACATGCTCGTGAGATTACTCATCGGCTTATTGGCAATTGCGACTCGGAAGATGCAGATGACTCATTCCTTGGGTTGTGCAGTGTCTGCCTGTACCGCGTGATAGCAGACATGGAGTAGAATCTGTTTTGAAAATTTCAAGCCACAGCCACTTCGTAACATGCCCACACGCCTTTCGAACTGAATGTGTACATCATACTTGTAGGGGTGGAGGAGAGGATCCGGATGATGAGACAATTAGGCAACTGCTTCAGTACGGGATCATTGGTATGCTGGCGTTGGATCCCTCTAAGGGACCCGAGGTCAATCAGAGATGATCATTCAGTGGAGGTTTAGCCTAAGGCTGCTTCCTTCTTCAGGATGTGATCCGGATCAAATATCGGGCCGCCAGACGGCGACGGATCGACATGGTTTGACGACAATACTTACCATGTCTGTCCGTTTGCTGTATGTGGCTGACCAACTCTGTAATGCTAGCCTTGGCTAGTTAGACATCTCTGCTATGCTCCTTTCGCAGGTCGAACTGTCATTCCCTCCGTTTCATTGCGCTGAAAGTTGCCATCTTGAGCGCACGTCATCCCCATGAACCATCCACCCACAACTATTCTCTCTGGCGAATCTCCTGAACAGTACGAAGTGTTACACGCCGCGGATCTTGATATTTGGGTGGCACACAACGGCGGTACTATCATCGTCATGAAGAGCGCTGTTAGTGGGCATAACGGCGATAATATTGATGCAGGCTCTGACAATTCTGACACTCCAGTTGGAGTCCCGTCGCCAGATGAAACAAGGGTGAGTGTCCAGGCTAAAAACTCCCTCCATGAACATACGGCTAACTAGGGAACTTTCTACGCTTTTGGTGTAGATCGCCGTACCTGCTGTCATTATACACTGGAGTGATGGGATTCTGACGGTTGATCCAAGGCTCCTTACATCGCTTCCGCCTACGCAATTACCCGTGGACTTCTCGATCATCACTCTATCAACAAAACCCTCCACGCTTATGTCCGAACATGAGGCACTGAGCACGATACCTTTATCTCCAGTATCCGAAACCCCGACCTCTACACCCTCAACGGCGATGACCTCTTCGATGTCATCAAGACGTCCATCAATCTCTACAACTTCGACGTCCGCAAGTTCCTCTGCTCCGACCGCGGGCTCAGTAGAACCTTCAGCTACAATCGCCGCGCCTCACACTCCCACCTCACCCGATTCTCTTTCCCATTCCCCATCGTTCTATTTTGTTGTTGCCTTAGGGTTTATCACTAGCACTGTTATCCTACTGGCGCTAATTGCCTGGGCGTTCCGAAAACAGGCACGTGATAAGCGCCGTCGCCTGGCAGACTCAGCTGCGAAGCTACCATGGACTTGTTCAACAGGAAATGATGATACTTGGTTCCTCGGCACATCCGTTACTCTCGATATCGAAAACGGCATGCAAGATACGAATACAGAGACTGGAGTACTGAATCTCGGTAGCCGGGAGGATATGACCTACGAACAAACATGGGAGCAAAGGAAAGACGGAGACGTCCACGACCCCAAGAGATTGGAGTACTACATTGACAAGAAACTGCGGCCTCCTTACATTACGCAACAGGTCCCCTCTTCCACCGTCTCCAAGAGATATTCTGGCCAGAGCCATCTTGCTGCGATACCACATGCCAACCGCGTATCTTTAGGAAGTATTGACTCACGTCTCCAACTGGAGACCTTTGGGAGAGGCGCTCCCTTGTTCGTTACGAACCAAGTACCTGACGACATATCTACGTCCTACAGCCAAGAAACCGGCCCCCCCTCTCCGTCTATCGGTTCCACAACCCCACATCCTGAAATTGGAACACCTCGGAAACTCGTCCCGGTGCCGAGGGTTCAGCGTGGGCTGGACGGCGAAGGCCTCGACGTCCCATGGGAAGAGAAGGTTTTGTCCTTCAACGGTACTCCAGCCGAGAAACCCAGGTCACGCATCATATCGGCAGAACGCATACCAAAGATTTGGGACCGTCAAGTTCCAAAGGCTTCCGAGGATAGTCTAATCGTGGACGGTAGACAAGGAGATCAAAGACCAGGGGGTGAAAGTTGGATCACCTCTATACGGACCGGTCTTGTCAACACGCTCAGTATGCTCGCTGGAAGTTTACCTATCACTGTAATCGGAGGAGACAGGAATGACTCAGATAAACTAACCCCTGCCCGCCCAAAACAGTCGACGAAACGAAAGGCCCTGCAGGATTCAAGTTCCTCTCCAGACAAAGCTATTTTGAAAGGAACCCTGAATCGTGGGCGTATCATCAAGTCGTCGACGTCTGACCCATGGAGTTTGGCCAAAACTGGAAGTAATACTAGTATCGTTCATATTCGGGTGCCTGCCTCGGATACTGGTTCTTTATCGGGTCACGAAATATCGGATCCTAGACTTGGCGCTTCTCGTTCCCAAACGCTCTATCGTCACGGACGCTTGCAGGTCGAAAAGGAAACTTCAACATCGCCCTCAAATTCTGGACCCTCTATTTCAAACAAGGGCCCTCCGCCCCGATTGTGTATCTCTCGGAGCCTAAGCGCCTCTAGTTTCGTCTCTCCTAAACGCGATTGGAAAACCACAAACGGTAGCATGAAAGGAAGTATGACATCAGAGAGACGACCAGCATTGAATTCTCGGACCATCTCGATGATCACAACCTCGTCTACTACTTCTATGGTGTCAGTTGTAACAGGAACTGAGGGTATAGACGAGAGAATGGCATTGGCAAAGGAAGCGTTGAAGGATCGGAGGAGGAAGGCGAAGAGAATTTCTACAGGTTAGTCGTGGAAGCTCTCGTAGTTTGCGATGTTGTCCTTAGCATTACAAATCCTTGTCGTGCTTATTATTGTTCCTATACACGAATCATAATAGTGGGAATGCCGTCGTGCAAGATGTATGGAAATGTCTGAGTGAAGGCAGTCCATCGTCCATGTGGTTTGATGGACTATGCCAAAAGCAGCCGCTTTCCCCCGAACCCTGCCCGAACCCAATCTCGTCTCTCCATTACACCTCTCGCGCAGTCCACATATTACGAGAAACTTGGAACAAGGCTCAATTGCGGCTGTCTCTATGGTGTGAATGTACTAAACCTACTCCACTTGGACTGACAGGATGAGCGATCTTGGCTGTGTATCTCTTGCTGGCAGCCCGAAACTACTTGCTATTAACGTCGACATGACACTGAGTGGGCACTGCATGGGACCTTTCTTGTTTATGAGCACTTATGAAATGTCTCTTCCCGATTGTGGGTGACAAAAAATTCTTTGACAAAAGAAGCCGTCTTCCGATGCACAAGCCACGTATCCAACGACGTCTGCACTTTTGTCCCCGCCATGAATTATTCTGGTACAGCCCCGGCCGCCTCGACAACGTATGTCCTAGACAAGGGCTATCCCGCTTCGACTGCTTGGACAAAAAGCACTCGATTGGCCATTCAATACCCGGACCGTCGACTCGATACACATAAGTTAGACCTCGAAGATACTACCAAACGGATACCGGAGCCGTTCGATAGGGAAAAGAGATAGCCCCTGTGCTGTCCGGGCTTACCTCCCTTGTGTCGATGAACGTCGTTGAATGTCATGTCCTGCTCAAACGCCAGTTTTTAGGGTCGCCATCGTCAATTGCGGGTCTTGTGTGGTTCGGTTGCTGTTGTCCGAACTGCCCTGTACCAGCAAGGATATACACACTGTTGAGGTATGTACGTTTCAGGCGCCAACCCCAAGGTATTTCTCATTGAATGCACGGTGGATGACTCCAAGTTTCAACTTCAGATATCTCATTTCTTGGTATTGAAGGATTATTCTGAATAGAAACCGGCTTGCCCGACTGTCTCACCGACCCCTCACAAGAACGTTTTACGAATGTGGCCGGGCAGTGTTTCAAGGACAAGCGCCCATCCCATTCAACACATTCAAAATGAGCCTTGTCCAGGTCTACAGTTGCGTGGGTCAGACATTGGGTCGTCTGCAGCAGTGCACTTCACTACGAACATAAGCACAGCACATTCGGTGAGCTATGGCTTGCTACTTCCGCGGCCTTTGGTAAACCAGATGCAGGAATGATAATCCCCAAGCCTGGACATCTCGGTTTAACTTCATCATTGGAACACACGGATCAAAGGCATAATAATAATCCTCGCCTCCTGTAGTACTCTAAGAACTACAGGGAACTGATGGCCATTTATAATGCCAATCTCGTTTCTCCCAAAGCATCAATCATAACATGAGCCTAATTCAAGAAACTTCAGTAATCCCTCCCATAACCAGACCCTGGCTTCTCCATGTGAACATTCCCTAGCAAAATGACACCCGGAGTTTGGGATGATGCACTAAAACCATCATGATCCTCGGGTTTGATGGCATATGGCCTCAGGCATGTCCTAGCGTATAGGATCGAATGTTCAGGACGTGAGTATTCAACGCGGCTGTCATGTTCGAGGAGAAGCGGGATCAGCCTTGCCGCGGTCGATTCGTTGCCACCATTCCTTGATACCTCACTTAATCGAACACTTACCCAGCGAGGGCGGGTAATGGACAGAAATTCTCACCCGTTTCAATGGCTTTGATGAGAAGTACTATCAGCCCCTTGGGCTTCAAGTTGCACCTACGCCATTATTTTACGGCAGCGTCTATACATATGCGGTCGAAGGGAAAGTATAGGGGTCTGGGTGTCCTAGACGACTGTGCTCATCCTATACCTATTCATTCCAGGACGATAGAAATCACTCAATCAATGCCATCAAATCGGTTCTATGGTATCTCTGACGGTTGCACAGTTCTGGAATAGGTAGCGCTACAAGCGATAGAGGATGACCTCCTCGGAATACTCTCTCTCGGAACGCCCTCACCTACGATCCCGGAATCCCAACACACCACAAGCATATCTGAAAGCCCTTGCATGAACCCGATTCAGATCTCAAGGGCCGGACGGCAGGTATAAGTACACGCTGTATTAGGTTTTTTCATCCCTACCCAGATACATCCTTGATGGATCCGACGGTAGCGCCGAAACCACAAGTACCCCTGATATCGCCAACGAGGCGGGTCGGTGGCGATTTTTTTCCGTCCTCATGGCCGACAGGACGAAGAAGGATGTGAGGAGTCGCGTCTTCTTCCCCAATTTGTCAATCAAGCCGGATCTAGGTTTTTGGCTTAGTGATCCTTATGTACTTAGTGATCCTCTACAAAGATTACACATCCTTAGCATCTGACCGACCCATTACGACGAAGAATTCGAGCAGATTTATACTACTATATCTTACTGTGTAATATATTTTGAGTCAGCTTCTCTCGCGTTTACGTCTTCCTCAGAGACCGCCTATCCGAATTACATCGTGACGGAAGCATACCCAAAGTTCGACCCTTCCAATCCTCTCGCGACCAACGTGAACTGGTTGGCAGCATCCCTGGTTCTTTTGAGTGAGCGCGACCTGCAATCAACCTTAAGAAAGTTGCACTAGATGAGAGGAACGGGAAAGTGACGCACCCAACAATACCCTTGACGAACTTCTCTTTGTCTTCCATCGTTGCTTTACTCGGTATAAAATCGGGCTAAAAACAAGAGGTCGACGTTTCTCTCAAGACAATATTTCAACCATTTACTCACAGAGAATATAACCTCCTTCATCCACTCACTTGCCGTCCCTGAGTCGTTCGTCTCGACGCGTGTTCCGGCACGACTCATAAGCGTTCCCAGAACTTCAATCAAATTGGGCACGACACTCCGAGGAGCAACGCCGGCAAACCCTTGTAAAACGGCACGCATGAGTGCTCGACCATGTCGTGCGACTAGGGCACATTTATGTGGCATTAGTTCATCTGTGAGGGCACTTCGGTGGATGAGCGTTGACTGCTCAAGAGGAGAACAGGTTAACGTAATGTAATGTGTCAGGGTGAGTGTATGCGCACCAAGAAATTGCTAGCCGCGACTAAGGAATAACGTTCTTGTAGGCTCAGGGCAGTAATCGCGCACTGCATAAGGGCATCGAGTGCACCCTCGGGTAGCTGATAAAACTGTTGTGTAAAGTCCTGTGCTACCTGTCCGGAACGAGAACTGTTAGCAGGGTGGTAACCTGAACAACCGAAGACATGAACTCACCCGGTCCATACACACGAAGAATTCTTGCACGATATCTGGGTTCTATCAGCAATATGCAGCAGTCATCAGTAATCATGATCATCCAGCGCGAAAAACGAAGATCAAAATGAGAAACAGGATCGAATTGGAACCACTCACGCTCTCCATAGCACCCGCTATTCCCATCATCCCAAGAACGGCTCTCAACAACACCGGTAACGCCTCTCTCACAACCGCCTCCGCCTCGGGTTTCGGTCCCGGTTTGAGTGAGAGTGCAAACACGGGCGGGTTTAGCTGTGCAATCAAGATGGTCGCTAACGAGATCCATGCAGCTGTGACCTGACGCTGGATTGCCATACACACGAGTTCGAGAAGTGGACCAGCAGGCAGAGAGATCAGCGTAATATCAGTTGGCAAGGAAGTTATTGATTTGAAGAGATCGCTTAGCGCCTGTATAAATCATGTTACAGATTAGCTCACGAACGGGAGAGGAAAAGCAGTTGAAAGGACATACGTGTCCGACACCCGCGTCCGCACTCCAAATTTCCACAACACTCCTCACCACGCCGAACACCGCCTCTCGTAGCTTGACCATCCTCACATCTTCCCTTGCGATATTTATCTTCTCCAATTCGGCTGGTTCGAGCTCGCCTTCGATCAATCCTTCTGCAGTGTGGGTCAAGCCTTTAGCAACACCGGAGAGGATTTCGAGCTGAAGAATCGCTAGCGCTCGAGCTTCGTCTGGCAGCTGGTTGTATTACACTTTAGGTGAAAGGCATTTTGGAGGGGTTGGAAGACTCACTGATGCAGCCGACTGGAGAGCCTCTGCTAGCTTTTGCACAATTGGGTTTACAATTGCCTAGATCGCTATCAGCACCAGCTATATGCGTGTATATAACTATTCACCTCAAGGGGAGGGATCTCCTGCTCGGGTGGGAGAGCCTGTACCACACTCGCAATGGACTGCAAAACCTTGCCCTTTTCAGAGTCCTATTCAACACATTTAGTCCTACTTGGGCCCTTGGATAGGAGAAGAAACAGTGCTTACGGGAACACTTCCCAATCCGCTATGCAATTCCCCAAACGCTGCAATATGTGGTGCCAAAGCCTTCCTATTGGCATCACACAAATTCCTCAACGCAACACCAGCTTGTAAACACAGAGCCTGATTCGGCAACGCATTGACCACATATGAGAGTGCTGACAAAAGCAAGGCTTGAGCTTGTGTTTGATGCTGCGTGGGCTGTTGGGGTTGGGGTTGGGGTTGGGGTTGGAATGACTGCTGGGACGAATCTGAGATGGATGGTAAAGCTATAGGTGTAGCGGTAGGCGTTAGCGCTGGCGTCGCTGTCGATGAGGGTGGATGGGAAGGGTTTGGAAGGTTCGCGAACCAGGACGAGTATGCACCTGTGCTTGACAATAAGTAAATGGTATAATGGGGGTATGAAGGGCTGCATACCAATAACACCCAGCATGGTCCTCCGGACTCTGGGTTGGCCTGTCTGAGGTAATCGCCCAAGAATTTCAGGACCGAATAAACGAGGGAGATGGGGTGAATTCTCTGTTAGGTCGATTGCTTCTTGGATCGACATTATACAGTGCAACGTGGCTTCTATGTCCTACACGACATATCATTTTGGGCGTGCCTCGCGGGTATGTGACGACTTACCTGCCACCCATCCTCCTCTCTTCTGATATTCAACCGTTGCACGAGGTCGTTGGTGTAATACCCGAGCATATCCTCCCGCAAAACATAGTATCTGAATACGGCTTTCAGCGCTCTCGGAGACAAAGAAAGTGAAGAACCTTACGCATTGATTAAGGTATCACCTACATCCCTCCGATACCTGCATCAAAACGTTAATTCCACCCATAACATCACGTTCATATGGCTCTCACACTTGGAATTTATCGATCTGGTCTATGAACCGATAAATGTTGACTCAACACCGGAAACTATCACTAGTGCTCACCTTTACTCCATCCAGAACCTGGAGGTGGAAACGCCACCTTCCTCCTCAACACCTGCACAAGTTCAATATACACCGCTTTCGCAACCCTGACCTGCTCCTTCTCCCGTGCATCTCCCCCAGCAACAGGTTCAGCATACTCCCCGACATCACCCTCACCATCCTCGACATGATACTCCGTGCCCCACAAAGCCTCTTGAAACAGATACCAAAATCCCAACGTCATCTCACTCTCATCCTCATCAACACCGAAATACCCTGAGAGTCCAGTGAAAGCCAACATAAGCCGAAGGAACGAGTGCACGAGGTGAGATTTCGCTATCTGAGCTCGTTGACCTTGTGATGGTACCTGACCAGGTTGCAGCTCCACTTGCAGAGAAGGTGGGACGTTGATTGAGGTAACGACACGAGAGGCGACATTTGCTGCAAGATATGACGTGGAGTGATCGCCCAATGCTACGATAAGTTTGCACGTTGAACGTGCAATGGGTGAGACGTCTCCGGATGAGACCACCTCGCGAACGATGACTGTTCCGACGCGATCAAGCCAGAAGAGGAGAGGTTCAGTGAGAGTGCGCGTTCCGGAGCCATCAGAAAGTGCGGATTTAGATAAGATTTCCTGGAGGGCATCCGATGCTGGGATGAAGACGTCTTCGGCTGCAGGATTGAGGAGGGAGATGAGCATGGGTATAAGGGGCGTGAGTTCACTGGAGAAATGGAATTAGCGTTTGTGAGAATTGAGACGTTGGGTGGACGTTACTTGGTTGGGAAGATAGTCATCCATGCCTGGAGACAGCGGAGGGCAGATTGAATGTGTTGCGGAGGGGAAGTGGGTAAAATCGAGGATGTGATGGCTTGGGCCACCATAGGGACTGCATCCATAAGTGATTGCGACATCTGGACTCTAGACACGCGTTCCTATCAGTGTTCCGGACTGTAGAAAAATAGATATGTGTTTAGATGTGGGAGACGTACTTGCTGGGCCCAAGTAGATCCGCATTTGGCACCTCCTCAGCGACAATTGCCAAAAAATCGTGAATATGTTCAGTTGGAGCGCCACGTCCTGAGAACATGGTCACGCAAGCCATTATCCAATCAGGCCAACGCGTTGGATGTCCTGGCACGAGTTTCAGGGCCAACGACGTGAGCTGACGATTGAGAACGTGAGCTTAGTCGACATGTCTCAGGAAATGACGGGAGACTTACCGCTACAAACAACTTTCGTAGAATGAACTTACTACGTCCCGTAGCAACGGAATGAGCAGTCAATTGGACCATGAGGTCTCGTAGAGCCTCTGCGTGCTCCTTCGGGAAAAATTCCCTGGTCAAGAGTCAACATTTGTACCTGCTCTAAACGCAATCAGACATACCAGTCTCTAGCAATTTTGACCTGGGCAGTATGTGCTCCGAAGAACTGGACATTCTGATCCGCATGTTCCAGTAGCGGGATTACAAGACCCCATGCCTCTGGTCTCTTCTGTATTTCGAAGAGCTCGTGCTGGAGTCGTTTGAGATCATCCGGGGATGTGAGTGGAGAGGGGGGAGCGTAGGCTTGGAGGATGAGCTGGGGAGAACTCAGATGGAACTCATGGATGTATTTCGGTGTCGACTGACTTGGATGGCTTGGTGGATGTCTGACTGCTGCAACGACGGCAGAAAGCTCGTGTCAATCATAGAGGTCAATGATAAAGTCTATGTTTCTCACGTTCGCGTCACCACATTACCATCAACGTAACAAATCATTAATCATTTCCGATGAAGCAATGCCACCGAATTACTCGCTTGTCCTTCGTATACATATACGAGTAGAGTAACCACTACAACACCTCCATCAGCGTTGTAGCGGTATAGAAATGCAGAATACAACGACAACCTCCATGGACGACCCCCCAAAAAGCGTTGTCAATTTGGTCACCGTTCCCCTAGGCCCCAATCTTTTCAACCCAACGTCGGATAAGCAGAGAGCCCATCTTCAAGAAGATACCGCTAACGAGTCCCCATCATCCACGAACCGCGCGTTTGGAACGCGTGGCTACTGCGATAACATCGTCAAATCCTTCAAGTTCCTTGATGTTGCGGCAGTTTAGATCGGTCAGTCGCCTACCCATCCCTCCCTACCATATAAGATATCCCCTTATGAGATATACAATTCCAAGGTCGGGCCCGAGGATAGATGACGTCACATATATCGCCACCACCCCTCGCAGCAAGAGTCAATGCGACGATATCGGGTTGTCTTTACGGTTAAACACGTGAAGTGGAATGGGGTTCACACAATGGGCGAGGCGTGCCACAACGTGCAACCTGTTGCATATGGAAGATTACACCATGGAGGTATCGGAAGCGGGGCAAGAAATAGTTTGGAGCAAGGGCAGCAAAAGTGTCGGGAAGGTCAGAAATCCGATTGCCTTGGTGATATGGGCGAACCACTTCAGTGAATATTAGATTCGGTGCGGGCAGTATGTTTACACCTAGTAATAGTACACACAACCGATGACAACGTTCAATCATACACGTGAATCAAAGGACAATACCAAGACAGTAAAAAGTGGTACATGTGGGTGGTGGCCTACAGGGAGGATCGCCTATCAATAGGCCAGCCAAACCATGCTCGCCGCTGCGCTGGAATACAATGTCAGTAACATCATCACTACCCAAAAGATGATCCAATGCAAACCTTTCCAAAATCCTATCCAACTCTTTCCACTCATATCTTCAGGCTCCTGCACCTGCAAAAACACGCCCATCTGCTTCCTCGCTTCCAAGGGACTGTAGTATGGCGAATAGAGGTCTATATCCCTCCGCGCACTGAGGTTCTGATTTTGCGCTTCGGCGTCATAGTCGGACTCAGAATCCGAAGGAGAGGTCATGGGTCTCCCCCTAACCGATGTATCGATGTTTGTTGCATGCCATCGGCTCCGTGCCCGCATGGATGGCACTGGAGTTACCCTATCGAAGACAATCTCACTCACTGGCTTGAGATCTATACTGGCCATGAGGTCGGTGTTGAGTTGTCTCCGAATGTTGAGCCTAACGTGTTATATGAATTTCTGTAAAATTGGGGTGCAAAGTTGGCTCACATAGCGAGGACCGAGTTAGCGTATACTATGAGGGGCGTCAGATACCCAGAAGCCTAGAAGAAACAGCATAATACTTACATCTCGGTACTGAGAACATCACACTGATATAGAAAAGTGAGTTGGGGCGTGCTATATACTTGGTAGAGGATTAGCACATCGAGAAGCCACAATATAGTTGAAACACACCAGAATGATGACCAAAATTGAAGCGAAACTACACGGAGGGGTGAGTAAGGGCGTCCTCCATACAAAGTATTACCACTGACCTTGTTATAAGCCCGCTAGCCAGGACATACACAATCACATTTGATATTACCCTATCACTCCGCTGGCTGATATAGTTGACTCCAATATCGACCTTGTTCTTGTATAACACGAAGCACATCATACCAGCGATGAGGGTGTCAAGGGCTGCTGTTGAGCCAAAGCCAAGGTAAACCCCCCACTACATCAAAAAGTTAGTGATGCCCGGAAAGGGTAGGTAAACCCTGGAGCGCACTTCCGAGTCTCTATCCAAGCTTAGGATGACTTTGACTTTCTGTCTGTGATCCCACTTCAGCTTGACCCCGGATTGGAACCATATCACGCGCACTTACAATTTATAGCAGATTACTGGCCAGGGTATGCATAGTTAGTCCCCGGAAACAGATAACAAGGACTCCCGTTCATACCTATCCCGACACCTATAACAATGAATGCATAAATTTCCCATCTAAACTAGTAACCCGAATCGCCAATAAAGATACTCACCGAATGCACACACCGCAACCAAATATATTACGATCTAACAAACATATCGATGGAATTGATGAGTATTGTACCCGAGTCGTGAGAAGTTCATCCTCACCTTGACCAATCTCGAGAACCCATTCCCAGTCAGTGCGGGTATATTGGAGACTGTTCATCACGAAGTCAAGATTAGATCCGTGGAACTTATACGAGAACAATGACACATACGGGTGTATATCCGTTCGAGATAGATACTTGTTTAGGATCATAAACCGATGGCCTTTTTAGTCCTAGTCGCATCCCTGGGGCATGTGAACTCACAACTGCACGAGAATGATGAGTGCCGTCTGATAAACAACGGCAAAATCGGTCAATCAAAGAAGAATTGAAGGAAAGACAGGCTGCTTACCTCTGTCGTTCCCAGTGCCTGAAGCAAACGGATTTGTTAGCAGAACCTCTAGCCTGAATGGTGCCATAATTACCTTAAAGCTCCTGGATGAAAACCCGCTTTCAGTGGCGATGAGTAGTAGAATAAGGATTTTAACGAACCAGGTGTTCTTTGTCGAAGCTTCTGCAACCCCAAAGTTTGAGATGAGGAATGTGTACATCACATCCGAGGCGAACACGAAGTGAAGCAGATCGAGCATGCTGCGTGTGGATGTTGAGAGGCGTCGATTCAACGCTGACAGAATGATTCGGAGCGTACCAGACAGCAGCCACCTGCCATTGCCACTGTATAAGTAACTTGGAGGATGCGGGAAGATACTGAACGCATACCTTGAGTTTGCAGAACAAAGGGTCTTTGTGGCATCGCAAAAAGTATTGGAATGACTGAAGGATCGTTATACCAAAGAGCCTGTGCAAACATGAGCGGTTTGGCAAGCTATGACATCGACCTGGTAGGGACACGCACACTGCCCCGACGACAAACCCAACGAAAGGTGGGGCCAAGGTATCTCCACCGTGTCTGGATTCCATAACCTGTGGCACCCAACTATTGAGGCAATAGAGGAGGATATGGAATGAGGGGAGAGGGAGTGATCATGGACGGCCCTGCATTGGCAGATTTATAATTGTTGTCACTGTCAGGTATGGGCGTTCATGCCAAAGAAGGGACTGGTGCGCTTGCCATGATAAATATAGAAACATCCATGGAAGCTTGAGCCTGGCAGAAGCAGGCAGAAGCCGATCACAGGGCGATGTTGTCTCACGCAGGTGTGGGGAATGGCAATGAGCATTCGAGCACTACTTTTTGATAAAATTTCAACAGCTTATGGCATGGAGCTCCGTCGCAGTCCAGAGTGAGCACTACATTGATTAACTCAGCAGTACAGCCCCTTCTTCCTACAATTCCTGAAAGGTTTACTCTAGTGAGTTCCTGTGAAGGAAAATACATGTTTTGCCTATTTTCTTAACTATTTCATTACCTATTTCTTATATAAAGGACCCTCTTGGTCGATAAAGGCTGAGACGTCACACTGCCACCTACTTAGCATGCACATGAGCGCATACAAATTTATTACATACCGATAAATTGTCTTCCCGAGATTCACGTTATGTTTCCCTACGAGAAAGTCGTCTATGGTATCAGAGGCGAGACCTTGAATAGTCGAGAAGTCAAATGGATTGAGATCAGCGTGCAGGTTCCGCGAGGATCTGAGGGGTACCGCTGGCCCGATGAGGTCGATAGTATGGTTGTCGATCAGATAGGATGTTTTATGTAATGCTATGTCCTCCTTTCGACGTCCTCCACATTTCCATATAACTTGCTCATAAGTAACTAACTGTGATTCCTTTGGAATGTAGCGCAGTTGACGGAAGATAAACTTGGCTTTATTTAAAATGTGGACTCTGGGCAGCAAAGAAGACCCGGGCTGTGATGAATGTGTTCAGAGCCCCGTAGGTTAAGCATCAGGACTTGGGCGACTGTAACGGCCAAACGTCATTTTCAGCACGATATCCTTGATCGGGCTTTAAAAGAACCCTCACTCCTGGAAGGATACAGGCGTTAATTCAGTATCCGGAACATCCACCAATGTCATGACAAAGTTTAACGACCATTGGTGGAATATACGAAGGAATGGATAGCTGCAACTCAAAAGCTTTCAACTACACTATGGTTGCGGCAGCAAGTATGTGGTGCCGTCCTGGAAAGGCATGTTCCACTCCAGATCTTTCGAATTGTGTTCTGCTCACATAATAACCGGACGAATGATAGCCGCAGGATGATTCCATTCAATGACGGCAAAGCGCTAGTACCCGAGCAGTTAAAATAGAAAAATGTGCCGCATGGATCTAGTGAGAGGCTGTGAGTTCCAAAACCGCGATCTGAGAAGCACCTCGCTGGCTTAACAAGACGATGGAGTTTAGAAGGGGTGGCAGCTCAGAACCCGTCATAAATACATACAGCTTGCATGGGTTAAGCCGAAGCGCAAAAAAAACGAGCGACACCTGCTTATGAATGCAATGCCATCTTCCCCAACAGCTTTGCGACGGCAGTGAATGCGGGGGATGATTTTTAAACATACACGCCTATACTTGCACCCACGTTTGGCAGAGGTGGTATCCCGGTGTTTTAACTATTCGAATAACAGCCCTAATCAGTCCTTGAATTGCTATTGAATATTGATCGCGGATTCCAGCCGAGTTCAAAGTGGTCGGAGGGTACTTTGGTGACCTTGAATAAGTAGGAGCCCAAAGCTGGTGGCCGATGCAGGAATCATTTGTCAGCTGAGCGGGCGATTCCCGTCGGCTTTAGGGTGATAGAAGCTCAAAAATCCTGCCCGGCCAAATAACCCTCCCGAAAGACCAAGGAATGCAGACTCCGCAACAGTCCAATGAAGTTTCTCCTCGCTTGTCTTGGCAAGCTCTCGGCCCTGTCCTCGTGTGCATCTGATTTCGTCCTTGATAACTTGTATGTAGCATGGCGAATGGAAGCTGCCGTTATATCAATGTTCTAATTTTGCGTTTGATATCTCACTTGGTCTCCGATTCTGGACATTCGTTTCCAGACGTCCTGTGCCTCATCTTGACCCCTGGACGACCGACGTACGAACATTTGGGCATTTTTGCTCACTACATTTGCATAGGGATGGCAGCGCTGTGAGCCCACTATGACACCAAATCATACGAAGTTTTGAGTGTGCATAAGTTGACACCGAGTTATTGATGGACATTGAGCCTGAACTCAATCAGAAGACTGAGACTTAGAGAATGAAGGAGCTATGGACGTGTGACCGTAGATGGGTCTGGCGTATAACACCCGATCCTTGGGGTGGCTGCACTTACACCGAGGTACACTAAAGGGTGAAGCCGGGGTGAGCGGGAAAACACAAGAGCCAGAGATACCGTCGAATTGTCATATCTGATAGATTTTGGCCATGATCGGTTGATTGGCAGGACAAAGGGCTTAGAGCTGGCAGCTTTCAAAACCCAAATCCTGATAGAGTCGACCAATAAGTCAAATTACTGGATCAGGTGAACATGTCAGTTCAACGTATACGGCCTGCCCAGTATTTGCATAGTAGACTTTGTAGTTGTTGAAAAGAGTTCTGCAGCATTCACCATTTTTCTCCTCCCATTGTCTTCTAAATTTATTCGGTGATTCTTCCTCTAAAGGGCTTGGAGATACTTAACCGTAAGAGAAGAAATCGTCTTTGGCTAGAAAAGAGCGTACCTTGAAGGAAGAAGAGATGCATCTTGTACGAATAAGGACTTGTCACTTCTTGGCAGACTTGGGTACCCGGGCCTACCCAGAACCTACTGGATCGGACTTACTTGTATGGCTCCAAAGGCCTGAATATAATGGAGATCGACTCGTTAGTGGAGTATTGGTCCGAGTTTGCGGGAAAGGATGATAGACTCAGAAACTATCACGCCGAAAAGCCCGAAATACGCAAGTATTCCGACAATCAAGCAGAAGGCATTGCGATACGGCATACACCACCTCAGGGACCCCCTCAAAGGGCCATTTCCACTCGCATTTAAAATCACATCAGAATAACAGTATTGCGATGAACGAGGAGACTGATGTTTATGTAGGAATTGCGATTACTGATGGCACGTATTCAGCTTGGAGAATGATGACTTCTTGCCGAAAGTGATTCTCCACTCACGGACTCCGGTGTCTCTCATTAGGACATTTGACCGACACGGTTGAGAGGCATATCTACATGTGTTTATTGCTCCGGTGGGAAACAGTCCTAAATTACCACCGCCAATTACTTCATGCTGTGATCGTAGGGCAGTGGATGATCTCTTTAAGGCGCAGTATCCTGGATTCCCGGAGAGGGGGACTATTCAATTTAGGACCCTCAGTAGCACACCTGATCCGGATTGTTGGCTGTAGGTTGGGACTGATGGAGATGGCACTACTTACAGGTAGATATCTTGTAAGACCGGGACGGAACCAATGTTTTCTGATTTGACAAGGGCTGAGCGGAGCCAGGAATCCCAACGTGATCGCCATATCAGCTTATCGCAAGGCTAATGATATGTCATGGTATTAGGCATCAACACGGAAAAATGTGTGCTGTGAGGTAGCGGGTAAGATAAGGGGAGAAAATCCCTAGAGAGGCTGGCTTCACCCGTTGGGCAAGAGTCGCGATACGACTCGGACTCTGTCCAACCGTTGGGAGCTTGTAGTGTCCTCAGTGGCTCTATGGCATCGCTCGCTGTATTGCCTTGTACAAAGCTAGACTAGTCACGGTAGTTGCCGTTTCCCCGTTCCCGTGCTCTTCGAGATGGTTATTAGTCGTTCATTTGGTCATCAAAGAAACCTACAAGGCCACCAGGGAATTTTTAGCCAACAGCCACCATCGCAACCGTGTGAACCAGTTATGGAAACATGTTCTTATTCGTTATTAATGATTTTCTCCGATTATTACTAGACGAAGTCATCGGCGGGTTGGGACCGATGAGGTACTGGGATTTCCGGGCAAACGTCAACAACCTTGTTATCACACAGCAAGGTGCATCTCATCAGAACGGGGAGGGCGAGAGCAAGTTATTTATGCACGCGATTCGCCACAACGATGTCCGTCCTCAGCCGATGAGAATGTGGGTGAATGGCTGCCGTTCTAGCCTCGATGTCTACTTTTATTCATTGATCTCACGAGTGACAGATGTTGGGCGGACAGCAAGGAACATGCATCTATCTTGCTGGATAACATAAGCCTCGTTGGTTGAGGAAATCAACGGCGTTCTGGATTGGGTATATGAACAGGAGTTGGCTTCGCCGGAAGCTTGATTCACTTCCCTCACTCCGTATTGCTATTGCGACCATGCCTGTCGCCGATGAGATGAGCAGAACCCTGGGGGCCGCCTTTTTCACCTTTGTCTGCGGTTGTGTGTACGCTCATAGCCCTCATTCATGTTTTCTCTTTGGACTGATCGATTCCCATTCCCTATAGACTCTATGGTATAACCCTATCTCAAATCTACCAATATTTCAAAATGTATCCGGAAGATAGTCGGATCCTCAAGGCAACCGTTAGTGTTCCTACTACTCGAGTGGGACTTCAATCTGATAAATCTACTATCTAGGTTGCCTTGATCTGGTGCGTTCAATCCTCACTTTAAGCGCTCAGTCGGTCCGACCAAATGATTAGCTTGATTGACTCTCTCCACTCGGCCTTTTCAATACATATGATGTGGTCATGGACAGTGAAAGGTTTTGGGGATGATGTCTCACTTGCAAGAGTGATATGGTACGTTGAGGGTCGTTGACTGTTGAAAACAATTTTCACCTCATACGCATACTCGGTTCCGCTTCAGGAGCATCAAGGTCTGTCTGTTCTGAACGCATGTTCATTTCCAAACTCTGACGTTCCGTTACACAGGCTGTCGGATATCTGCATGTGAGTTCCCGTGCATGTCGGTGCTGCCGTGGAGCATAACGAGCCACGAATTATAAACTAGGTTCTCATGATGCTGTTAGTTCAAGGGTAAGCCCCTCTGTTCGGGACATGTCCAAGCTTGATTAATTGTACCGCACGCTTAGAATCTACCTGTCACGGATCTATCTTTGTGGGTGAAGCTAAAATCCGGTTGTATTCCATTTTCTTATGAAGTCGTAGTCACGCGCAAGAGTACCGATATTGGACGAATTACCAGTATCATCGTGCGAGTACGTATTCTCTCTTGGTCTAGGGCGCTTCTCCATGACTTTTTTTCAGCTTTTCGCCGTGATTGGAGGATTGCTGGCGCTATGTATGTATTAATCAAGAAGCTCGTCTACCTCTACCTGACTATTGTTTTAACTATCATAGCTGCCGTTATTGGTTTGTCTCTTCGTGAATTCGATAGCTAAGGATATTGATATATTCCCCATTCAGTATTCTTGGTCGAGCTGTAGGTTTTTTTGCTTGTTTCCTGCTTATTAGAAGAACTAATTCCGCACCTAGGCAAAAAGTGGAATTCCTCCTACAATTTGCTGCTGGGGCAAAGGTGAATTTGAGGAAACAAAACGATATGACCTGATTTAATCCGAGATCTAGTGGATTATCTATTTTGTGTTTGGAACCACATGTGTCGTCGACATTGGGATTACAGTTGGAATGTGTGCGGTGTTGAACAAGAGCAAAGTTAGGATCAAGGGCGTCCGCCTCGCCAGCAACGTGGTGCTCTCCAAGATTATCATATTTTTCATTGGGTCCGGACTTCTAACAACGTGAGTAACAACTGCTGCAATACAAGATTTAGGCTTATCCTTCCGACATGCTAGAATCATAGCTATCGTTTACATGATCCTGGTTCGTCCGAGTCGAAAATTGTTTTATTACGATAGCACTCACTGACTGTATTAACTCAGTATGCATCGTTGCCCGATGTACTCCTTTTTGCTGGTGCAACTTTCTCAACCTCAAAACGTGCGTCAGCTCCATCACTCTACACTTGACAGGAGAGTCACACATCGTATAGTATACGCCAACTCAGTGTTAGCGATGTAAGCATGCCCACGGATAGGGCAACTCGAGATGAGAAGGGTTTTGTTGACGGGTTGTGATTTCAGGATTAATGGACGGCGGCATCTCCGCTCGGAGTTTACCAAGCCACAAAACCTCGAGCTAAGGGGATTGCATTCCCAGTCAAACGTAACAGGAGAGTCAAGTATTTCGGTGACCCATTCTCCCGTTCAAGAAAAGATTACAGGGAATCGAGGGCGGAGTAGGTGTCATAGATATGGTTTCATGGGTCCACTCTCACGAGCTTCACAGGTTTTTCGGATATTTGGTCAATAGCAAAATGATGAATATGTTGAAGCGCACCGCGTCGGATTCGATTTGTTGTATTATTAGGTGGTATATTTATTTTCCCTAGGTATGCTAATACAGAACCGCTTTGTCATCCAGCTCGATTTTTTCTGATATCGACCTCTTACCATTCTGTACCTTTGTGGTCCGTTCAATCCTGCTCCCAACGCCATGCCCATCATCGTAATTCTCCTCATGGTCGGGCACATGCCTTTTCTACACGACACCCTCATATCCTGATGGTTACACGGGAGGGATAGAAGTCAACGTGAAGTGCATCATCGTTGCTCTGAAATGTCATCACAACGGAAATATCACTGAAAAGCCGTTTACTTAGTTATAGTCCTCGACGTTTCTTTCCGCACTTCCCCACCAGACGTGTCCAATTATTTCGGCAGAGTAAACGACAAGTGTATCAGTGAGAGGAACGACTCTTCATTGCACAGCCTCACCCAGTCTGCGGAGTTGTATGACCACTTCATCTTGATTCTAGACTTCACACCCCAGGCCCGTTTACTCCTTCGTGACGCCCCCCAGATCGACCACCGATGACCCTAAGTGCTGTACCATTGCGACGGAGTCCAAGTTACTGGTTACTTTTGGAGTCAATCCTACCCAATCTTGCGTGCCCTTTCTATTAAAGTCGAACCTGATCAAGATAGTGTCAAGATTGGAGGCCAGGGAGCCGATTCCAGCAGGATATTATCCAAGCTAGGAGAGGCGGCATCGATACATTAAAGCCCGACGAGATCGCTTCTTCCGAGTTTGTATCACTTATCTTTGGTTAGTAGTCTGCCTCTGGGCCCGGGGAGAACAGAACGACAGTTCTGGGCTGTAATAGGTAAGTGAGCAGCTCGCCCTAAGTTCGGGACGTTTTAGGATTGCCTAGGTAACTGCCACTGGTTGGGTTGTTACTGAGTGTGTAAAGCCAAGTCTTACCATCTGCAACACAAAACTTGACATCATCGACAAATTTAACCTTGCTGGTGAGCAATTATTACATCTGTTGAAGGGTTAACGTCTCCGAAAAACGCATTCTCAGGTATTAACATCGATTGTGCAGGCTACGCCTAAACCTTGAGGCACTTACGCTGAACATGCGGTACGGTAGAATTCTCTGTGCAATCCAAGGCTCAAGAAGCATCGAATTCAACAATAACGAAATTCTGTAAACAGCGCACGCCCTATAACAGCTTTGGCGCCTCAGACAACCCACCTTCAACCCAAGTAACGTTCCTTCACCAAGTCCATATCCATACTCAAACCCCTCACCAAAACTGACGCTCAACTAGTCGACAACCTGAGGCTTCAGCCACCGCTGGACTATGGCCGTACTGCTCGCTCGCAACATGGCAACCAAACTCCAGAAGCCCCAATTTAGCAACGAATGATACCCCGCTTCCCCCGTAAATCTCATCCTCACTATCCACTACCTCGGAGGGTTTCACAGGATATCGGAACCGACAAATACGGATCGCAGATTCCACTCAGCCACCTGTCAGGGGCTGGAGCTTCTATAAGAAACCCAAGCCCATAGCTGCACTATATGACTGCTTGAACTGACGCCACCAATGAACATTCCTAATTAGACGACCAACATCCGGGACGTGTAGATGCGCCTTATTTGGCCGAACAGGTACAATCCGTCATAACGTACGAAACACGACAGACGCCACCTTGACATTTGAAGGCTTGAAGCTTGAAGCCTGTTGAACAGCAAAAGTCAAAGTCTGCGAAAAAACCGGGAATGTTGGCTTTACTATATAGATCAAACAAGGAGACACAGAGATCTGCGATATCATCTCAACCCCAAGATCTAAAAAGAAAATACAATATCTATCATATTTACACACACACACACACAAAACGTTCATTCAGAGCTAAACTGCGCAAGTTAGGTTGTAAGTATGTCGGTAGTAGGCAGGTAGATACGTAAGCAAAACAAAAAAAAAAACAAACAAAAAACATTGGATGAACGATAACTTAAGTCCCCAACCACAACTCAAAAATATCAACCGGAAATCAATCCCACCCCCCTCACCTCTACTTCTCGTTCGAAGTCGAAATAATACTCCCAATACTCAACGGATTCTTTTTCCCAACCACCCTCTGATCCGTCGTCAAACTACCCCTCCGATCCCTCTCCCGTCCAAAATCCGCCGGAGGCGGCGGCAACATCTTCGCCCCATCCCTTCCAGGGCTTCTCAACTGAATCACAGAATACGAAGCAGTATTATGTCTATATACCACCAAAATCAGATCCAATTTCACGGAACCAAAACCAAAAAAAAAAAAGAGCTTACCCGTCAGGGGAAGATCCATTATGCGCAGAAGACATAACAGGGCTCGCAGCAGTACTCGACGTAACAGACATCGCAGAAGCCGAATGATGTCTTAGCGGCGCGAGCTGAATCCGATCACCTCCACCGTTCGTATGCGGTTGTTGCTGCTGCACGGCAGTCCTCGGACTCGCATGAGAAGACGGTGACGAATGCGCATACCCTTCACTCCCCCACTGCTGCTGCTGCTGTGGCTGCTGTGGATGATGTGGCGCATACCCACCCCACTCCGGACTCGAGCTCGCACTCGGAGTCCCATACCCAGTCGACGGCGGACCTTGAGACGATGAAGAAGAAGGTGGGGGCGCATGAGACTGTTGAGAGGGACTAGTAGTAGCATACTGTGTATACGTATAAGGTGGTGGACCTTGTGTTTGTGCTTGAGCTTGATACATCGCGTTAGGTGGTGGTCGAGTCGTAGGTGACGTAGCGCCAGCACTAGGACCCGAAGAAGTAGATGTAGAATTAGTAGCAGTAAGGAACGTAGCACCAGGGGGAGGTGGGATTGCGGCAGGCGGGCCGTTAGTAGTGGCACCAGGCGGTGGACCGGAATGTTGTGCGTAAACCTGTTGGTGTTGCATCATCGGTGGTCCATGTGGAGGTGGTTGGGGGTGCGAAGGGTGTTGTTGGTAGGCGTGTTGGGGATGTTGATGTGGGTGTTGTTGGGGGTGTGAGTGTGGATACGCTGTCTGTTGGTGTTGTGGCGGGGGTGGACCAGGAGGCGGACCGGGTGGTGGCAAACCTCCTTGGTGATGCGGGTACTCGTATTGTCCTTGCGGCTGCGCGGGAGAAACCTGTCCCTGTTGGGCGTACGCATGATACTGCTGCGGCTGCGTCTGCGGTTGAGGTTGCGGTTGCTGCTGGTACGAATATCCTCCATATTGTTGTTGCTGGTGCTGTTGATGTTGATCATAATACCCCCCGTATCCCTGCTGTTGTTGTTGCGCTTGAGGAGGCTGAGGCGGGTACGTCGCATAATCGTATCTCTGCTGTGGCGCTGGACCAGGACCATACTGCGCCTGTTGAGGCTGTTGAGGCTGAGGCTGAGACTGATGTTGCTGAGGCTGCTGCGAATAATACCCTTCATACCCGGGCTGAACCTGCGTCGCCTGGGCCTGTGGCGGATGTGTAGGTCCACCACCAGTACTCCATTGCTGATCCACGTTCATCTGTCCACTAGCACCACTACCAGAACTCGCGGAACCGGCGTAAGGCGGCGCATAATGTGGAGGACCGACGGGCGCAGGAGGCAGGTGTGAGTATCCGCCTGTCGTAGTGGCCGAAGCACCAGCGGATCCGGGACTTGGATACTGAACACTTGGAGGGGGAGGATGAGAGTACGGATGATGAACTTGAGGTGGTGGAGGCGCCTGGTGTTGTGCTTGAGGAGGTGGGATCATTTGTTGCTGCTGATGCGGCGGTTGTTGTTGCATTCCATGATAAACGGGTTGTTGTTGCGGTGGCGGGGGAATATGTTGCTGCTGTTGCTGAGTGGAGGGGGACGTGGGATAAGGAGGCGGTGGACCACCAGGCGGAGGTGCCTGTGGTTGTGGTGGACCCGCACTGGCAGGAGTAGGTGCAGGATCGAACGGTTGCGGTTGATATCCCCCACCTCTGCCATCATACACGGACGGTCCACCGAGTACCATTCCAGCAGGAACATTCACACCCATAGCAACGCCTCCAGGTGTGTTTTCCTGAGGCGGAGGAATGATGGGTCCTGTAGTACCAGCATTTGGGCCACCGGCGGAAGAAGCAACAACGGCACCCGGTGGAGGTGGGATCGTCTGCGGAGGCTGACCCTGCCCCGTTGACTGGGGTGGCGGTGGCGGCCACCCTCCTTGTTGCGGCTGCTGCTGCTGTTGGGGATAGGAATGTTGATAATGTGGGTGTTGCTGTTGGTGCGGGAGCGGTGGAGCCGGTGGAGCCGAAGAACCATCCATACCCATACCCATCCCCAGACCACCCATATTCATATTCATACTCCCACCGGCACCCATATTCACATTCATGCTCACTACACCGGTATACTCCTCCGTTCGACTTCGTTTATTCTTCCCGGACATATCGCTGTTATCGCCCTCCCTATCATCATATTGTTGAAGGTTCGAAGCAGAGGATCCTGAAGCTTGAGGGAAGGAGGAGCCGGAGGCAGGCGGGAGGGCGTTTGCAGGGTATTGTTGATGGGGAGCGGTGAGGGAAAGAGGAAGGGGGTGCTCGAGCGCTTGAATTGGGCGCTTGCGGACGCGAATGTCTTTGCGTATGCGGATCTTGATACCTTGGTCGGCGAGAGAACACGACAAAGGAGTCGATTCTACGTGGGTTCGTGAGAACATTGAAAGTGGGGGGGTGAGAATAAAGGCGAAAGGACAGACCTTCCATGCCTGGAAACTTTTTGGCGGTGTAGACGTAGAAGGGTGCAGAATAGATAGACTTGCAGTGACGAACGTTGTTTCTATCAGACAGAAAGAAGCAATTGGAAATTAGGTCCATCGGATAGGGGATCGAGAAAGATAAAAGGGATGTGATTTGATGAGATTGGCGAGAGGACCCGAGAATATGGCGAGGAAAAAGGTACGTTTGGGAGGGATAAAAATGTATAAGAGACTTACCCGACTACTTCAAAGAGACTTAGCTTCAGTCGATAACTACCCTCCGTACGGACGCTGAGATCGGGAAAGACGAAAAAGCCGGCATCTGATAAGATGAACAAGAGGAATGAAATCATGGGTCAATGAGGTGTCAATGCACTGCATGTGGAACACGGACCTTCGTTGTTGTGTTGTGGGTCCTTCAGGTGGTAGAGACTAGAAACGACGGAACCTGTTGTGCACCTCGTGCGGCCATCTTTCAGCCAATGGAGCTCGGCATCATCATCGGGCTTGGCAAGGGAGGCGAACATGAAGTAATATGGATTTTGGAGATAGGACTGGGCATAGGCTGCAGGGTCTGGTGGAGGTCCGGGTTCATGATTTGGATAGTGGGAAGATGTGGGTGCATTGGAATGCGGAGGAGGCGTGGAGGGCGGTGTGTGTGAAGATGAAGCAGATGAAGCAGCGGTGGTTGAAGGAGGTGCGGAGGCAGAGGACGAAGATGCAGAAGAGTTTGCAAGTGGATCGATGACGCGGAGTTGGACGATGGGGGGAGGATCGATAGGCCGTCGGTCAGCTGGGGGCGATACGTATGAGATAAGGAGTTTGTCTGGTTGTGGGGTAGAGATACCTTTGCCGCCGACACCACACATGCGAGCCTGTTTCGGCTCTTGACGGACGATCAATTCGTATATCCTGGCATGATGAGGAGTGTTTGTGGTAAGTATTGAGCAATCGCGGAAGTGAGGGATGGTCATGGCGAGTATGGAGAGAGGAGGGGAGGGCGTGATGAGAGGGAGATGAGAATATGAGAGAGGGACATAGTGCTGGGTGAGTGGACGGATCCATTCCCTTGGACTCGGGTTGTCCGACGGAATCCAAGCTGTAACTGGACGGGATGGAATAAACTGAGATTTGATACTCACAATCTGTCGCGCGGGGACGACCCCGATGGTGCATTCTGAGAGTGAGGACCCGCCGCCGCCATCAGAAACTCTGGATTGTGGAATATGGATTGGAGGAGAATAGGGAGGGAGGTGGAAGAGTGTGGCTCTGTTGAGTCTCTCTGCTGCAGGTTCCTCCTCTCTTGCCCAATGTCCAGATTCAACCTCCACAACCACTCATCTGGCGCGCCCTTCCCTCGGCTCCCCCTTTCCCACACCAGTCCTCCTGTACCAATCTCTCGGGTCCCCGCTTACTTTCCCACCAAGCAAAACATGCCCATTTGTCACATAAGCTCAAGGTTTGCTCCCTCCCCTCCCCCCCGGCGATCTCCTCCGTTCCAGAACTCTATTCTCTCACTATATGCCCAAGAAGCTACTACATATACCTAGGCCAAAAGATAATCTCCAGGTTGACTCTAGAGACACCCTCCCTCCTGCATAGACCGTTATGCTGTAGGTCCTCGATCGCAGCTGCGATCAACCAGCGTTGATCGATTGAACCAACGTTGATTGCTCGTGGCCAAATCTTGCCTGCTACGCCAAAACCTACACACCCCTCACTCGAATCCCCGATATAGTATTACTCTTTCCACACGTGGGTACACTCCCCGTTGCCCTGGGTCCCATCATCTGCCTTACTGCGCAATGACGATGGTGGCCTGCTGCGTCTCCAACAGGAGATACGTGTTGTCACCTGCAATGACGTGTCCGTCTTACTCAAGTACTTACCGACTGGCGCTGAAATGTAGACATCCATAGATACGACCACAAGGTTACGACAATAGCGTGGTACCGCAACATTTCGACGAGGCTTGGTAAGCAGCGAAGCCTATCGCGGCTGAGTATAAACGTTGATTTTCGGCTTATCAGCTGCAGTGTCCAATCCCAGATCGGAAATGACTGCGGCACTCATCTCGGTACATACGGACCTCTCAGCCCCAACGCATTACTACCGCACAAGAGACTTGCTCACACCATTCATTCCGCTCCGCTCCTTCTCGACCATGCTCGCCCCACGAGGCATACGTTTATATCACCCACATACGTGATTCCTGCTCATCTGACAGCTTGGCCGTAAAGGCACTAATCTTCTATGGTGCGGGACACCTAAACACCGCTACTTTTGTGCAAACGAAAAAAGAAATTCAAATTTTAATATATTTCTTAGTTCTCTGGTAAAATAGCTTCTTTTGCTTGTCTGAGCAAATTGTCCAGAGGAATTTTTTTTTGGTTAAGAATTGATGGAGCTATTGTTTCGGATCCGCCTCACAATGGCCAGCTTACATACACATGTTCCAGATATGGTAACCATTTCTAAATCTGGAACAATCTTATCTTATCCACTAATCTAATATCCTGGCAGTGTTCTCAGGAGCATGTCGATGGGACTTGTACTCGCGGGAAGTGAATGCTCGAACATGTAACTATGCATCGCGTGCGAAAAGACCACCTCGATATGCATCCAGCCAGTGGAAAAAACGGTTCTGCCACTTCCGAATGAGTAGAGTATCAACCGAGGGAAGTGCAAGGGGCATATTCTCTTCACCCGTACTTGATGGGTTCTTGCGCTCACTGGAGTCATGTGCCTAAACTTTCAAGCATGGGCTGCTGAATTCACTCGCCAAGTCTTTTTGCAGCCCACTATGTACAGGAGGCTCTGCGAAGGTTATAGTATTCTACGCGTCTGTGTGTTCATCTAATCCTTGTAACTGAACTTTCAATGAATCGCACCAAACCCGGTTGCGACGATTATTTATTTTTATTTCATTTCATTTTATTTATTTTCGGATCTGCATCCCCGCCGAGATGGCCACTGCACAAATGTAGTGGTGTCTAGGTGTCCCGCACCATAGTAAATTTTCGCCTTGGCATGATGCATGGCGCTAGAACGAAGACTGTTTTTTGCAAGAGAGTGTGCACGATTCTTTTGTTAAAAGGAAACAACAATTTTACCATAACGGACATCATCTAGTTGCCTCGCCTCGCCTCGTCCTGGCTTTCACCGACATCGGCTATGGCTCCTCGACGTCATTCAGGAACATCAAACATCTATGGATCCCAACATCCATCGATTTCTAGATAATGTCATGATGTCACTCGTAGCAGGGACACAATGTAAATGGGTCAGGAGTAAAGGCGAGCGCAGTTGCATACCTGATGCTGAGATATAATCGAGAAAACGCTGGTGTGTCGCACATCCTTGCCTTTCTTGGTATCGACAATCCAGGGACTAGAAAAATCTCGAACGACGAAACTCCGAGCTGCCTGTGCAATTCCAGTTCACTCATGACGAACTCGGCATCGAACGTAGAAGTCTTCAACAACAGACACCGATCCCGCGAATTGCCAGAGTTCAAAATTTCCACAGTACGTTGTTCATATCGTACACGCTTACTACAAGTACAAATTAATTCATGACCGCCTTTCCTTCACACCTGTTGCCACCGACTCTTCACAAAAAACGCCCATCAACCAAGAAAATCCGTCTCGCCTTTCTTCATAAATGCATCCAACCCCTCTTCGATCGGCGTATCCCTCCCAACGATATCAATAGCCAACCCAGCGGCATCTTCCCGGTTGACCAACAGCGCTAGTGCCTTTGCGACGTCGGCTCTCTAGCAGAATTTGAACGCTCGCCAAAGCAATGGTAAGAAAACCACGACTCACAGGAATTCCAGGAGTAAGATGCGTTCTCCCAACACACGCTTTCCCAGTCCCAGGCTCATCTCTCGACCCCCCAGGACGTAAAATCGTCCACTTGAACGACGTCCTCTTAACCAAATCCTTATCCGCTTCGTACTTCCACTTCACATACGTCCCCAGCACTTCTCTGTACCTCTTCGAAATTTCAATATCTTGTCCATCCTACCGAACCCAATGTCAACTCTAAAAATTAAATTTCCAGACACAAGCTTGACAACGCACATAATGAGCGGGAACCTTCTCCGGATCTCTAACATCAACAGACGAAAGAAGAATCAACCTCGGCTTGTTCCCATGCACACCTTCAATCGCATCAAACACTTTCACAACACCTTCAAAATCCACCTCTCCTCCCCACCCTTCCCACCTGCCCCCGCACAAAAATACACTACGTTCTGACCTTCGAACGCTTGTGTGAACTCTGATATGGGTGAGGTTTCGAGGGAGAGGAGGAGGGGTTTCGTGTTGGGTATGGATTCGATATCAGGTGCGTATGTCGGTGTACGGATTATGGATGTTATGTTGTGTGTTTGGGAAAGGAGGTTTGCGAGACGAAGGGATATCTGTTGTGAGTTTGTGGGGGGAACTTACATTCCCGTGCCCACCGGCGATGGTGACGTTTTTCGCCATCCTGGATAGAACGAGGTATGGATGTAGAGGGGTTATCTTGGAAGCTGAACAAGAGCCTGAGGGTGGTCGTTTCGAAGGAGGGCTTGGGGTTACAGTAATAATGACCTTCGGTTTCTCGCAGTTTTAACTTTGAGCTTTCAAATACTTGTTTGATGAACAGAGGAGCACCAGGGGACGGGAAACGTCACAATACCGGGGAGCCCTCCCTCACCAGTACAAACAGCCTGTCCAGTGACACCCTCAACCATCATGTTCTTATCAGTTTTACATGATAGCGAAACAGTCTGTGCCCAGAAACTGCCAGAAAACTGCTCTCAGGTGCCCATGTTGCAATAGCATGTCGGCCTCGATGTTCCGGCTCAAGGATGAGCACACGCAAGTGGTATTACGGATATCGACTCAGTACACCAGGTCGATGTGTTTGCGGCTGCTGGACAGGACGAGGACACACAGGAAGGATTCACTGCGGTACGTACCCGCATCGACATATCAAGATCACCAAGCTCATCTGCGACGAAATAGTAGATCCGCCTAGTACAGCGGTTTCACAAAAGTTTGCGCCACGTGATGTAGCGTTGCGAAAAATCATCAAAAATAGGAAAAATAGAAAAAAATCGTCGTGCCTCTTCTGACGTGCCCTCCTTTGGCCCACCTGCTGGGAAACACGCGAAATAACCTCGCATTGCTGTCTGACGACCCCGACTTGCTGTCCGACCAC
>JAEUWS010000684.1:0-60972 GCA_018524945.1 Podaxis sp. C-F-92630
GTTGATGGTTATCGTCCAATCGGATGAGATGATCGGCGATCGCGTCGATGATAACGGCTACGTATGAGCGCCTGATGAGTCTTATAAGACGAAACGGGCTGTGTCGAGGTTTCCCCTCAACACCGTTGTGCTCAGCCGTCTAGTACTCAGAGTGTCTTTTTGCTCCCCGCGTCCCCTAACCCCTAACCCCTAACCGAACTCGAGTACAAAGGTGCGCCCGCCTCGGAAGTCATGACCGAGAAAATTCGAATAGCGCTTATTGCGTCAGCGACGACTTTCGTAAGTTATCGCGCAGATCGAGGTAAGCTCCAAGATAATCCCGGACGCCGAGATGATATAACTCCTCATATATCACAGCGACCCCGGTTTCGCGGAGTTGTAGGTGGTCAGCGCGACGTATCCCAAGTAAGTCAAGTTCGCTTTCTCAAGACAATTCGCCTCAGTCTAACGAATTGTTCCAGGTACCTCATGGGCGTCTACCCGCGCTTGCGAGACGATAGGCGTCCTATGGACGGGCGCTTCCGGGCTCATTAAGCGCCCAGCCGGTAAGCGCGCGCCTATTTTATTCGAATTTTAATTTCTTTAAGGACATAATTTTTATTTATTATGTAATTATTCCACGGACTGAGCGCGTCACAACATGCTCACCCGATCAACCCAGAGCATCAGATAGACATGCAGGTCCATCGATAAGATGGCTATCATCCAATTGGATAAGATGATCGGCGATTGTGTCAATGATAACGGCTACATATGAGTGCCTGATGAGTCTTATAAGACGAAACGGGCTGTGTCGAGGTTTCCCCTCGACACCGTTGTGCTCAGCCGTCTAGTACTCAGAGTGTCTTTTGCTCCCCGCGTCCCCTACTCATCGTGTCTTTTTATTCACACCGACCCCCTAACCCCCTAACCCCCTAAGAATAACCACCCACAGGTTTGTGTGCCCACAGTAAGTCATGTCTGTGGATAAGTTCAAATAGCGCTTATTGCATGATTACAGACTCTCGCAAGTATATGCAAACGGTCGAGGTAAGCCAAGAGATTATTCCGGTGGTCTAGTAAATGATATGACTCCTTACATATCAGGATTAGCCAGGTTTCGATCAGTTGTATGTGGCCCTCGTATCTAGCCCAAGTGAGTCCATCCCAGTAATCCTGTATACGAATTTTGTCTTAGTCTAACATTATTTGTCCATGACAGCACCTACTCCATGCATCTACCCGCGCTGGAGTCAGTAAGACACCCTGTGGATGGGTGCCTAACGGGCGCTTCGTAAAATGTGGAGCGCCAGTGGTAAGCACATGCCTATTTTATTCAAACTTATATATCCATTTTGTAAGGCTCATGTATACAAGCGTAATATGTTTCATGTACGAGTGGCTCAGCTAAAAGCCCTCACGTCCAATCGGAGGCGTGTTATGCCTTGCGGAATTCATATCCGCCCATCGTCCAGTAAGGACGTTGCGATCGGTGGCCGTAGAAAGTGATAACGGACTATGTAGAGCGCCTGATGAGTCTATAAAGACGAAACGGGCAGTCGTCGAGGATTCCCTCGACACCGTTGTGCCTAGTAGTCCTAGCACTCATTGTTGTCTCTTTTTCACACCGCCCCCTAGTCAGTTCAGGCGTAGTTGGATGCATAGTTTCTGGAGTTCTATGATTATGACGAAGCAGTAGTCGTATTGATCATCTCCAGTGTGCCAATGTCAAGATGCTGCTCAATGAACGCCTGAGAGGGTTGACAATGTCACGGGATCCGGTTCGGAGGTAGCCGAGATTCGGTTCGGCCGTCAGCTGCGCGTGTTGAGTTCCGCAGCAACATTTGGTGGTGGCGATATACCCACCCTCAGGGCCAACAAGCTCTCCAAACCATCAACGCGAGGAGCTCCGAGTATCTCTTCAAATGACTACTATATCAGACGAGAACGCTCCTTTGTTAGGCCAGACCCAAAACACTAGCTACAATGGCAATGGAAGGGACGTATCAAATGTCGAAGAGCAAGTCGAGGAACAGAAGAACGTATTTTCATATGTTGTCTATGTAAGCATCAGTATTGAATTTCATCTATTGAAAGATCTACCGATGTTCAATGAATTGACAGGTGATACCCATGGCTATTGGCATATTCCTGACTGCAATGGATGGGACCATTGTGGTTTCTTGTACGCCCCATTCCGTGGAAACTACAGCCATCTTATGAATCTGACGCAGCTTACGCGACTATCGGAAGCGACCTCAATGAACTTCAGAAGACGAGTTGGATAGCTACATCGTACCTGCTCACCCTCACGAGTTTTCAGTATGTTTCCTGATCCAAGTCCTGCGTTTTACAGCTGTTGATGAGAGACAGGCCGTTGTATGGGAAGCTTAGCGATATTTTCGGCCGGAAGAGCTGTCTTCTGTTCGCCTACACAATATTTGCAGTTGGCACTCTGTTATGCGGTAGTGCCAGAGATATGAACGAGTTGATCGCTAGTCGCGCCTTCACAGGGATTGGGGGAGGTGGAATGCAGACGTACGTTTTCCGTTTGCTCTTGATGGTGCCATGATTTGAATTAAACGTTGTCCAGGCTCGTAAGTATCATTATGTCGGACCTGGTTCCATTACGATCGCGTGGCACCTGGCAAGGCAAGCATTTTGCCTACTTTAGGCCCTCCGACTCGAAAACTTAATTTAGTCTACAACTAGGACTGATCAACATTGTGTGGTCATGCGGAAACACCGTCGGTGCCTCACTAGGGGGCTATCTTGCAGATACGATCGGCTGGAGATGGGCTTTCTATATTCAAGTCCCTCTCGCCATCGTCTCTGCTCTCTCCGTCTACTTCTTCCTTTCATTGCCACTTCCACCTAGCGCTTCGAGCCCTGATGCAGATTTCAAGGCCAAACTCCGCCGGATTGACTTTGGCGGTGCTGCAACACTCATTCTCGCCGTCTTTTTCCTCTTGTTGGGCTTGGACCGCAGCGGCGATATCGGATGGAACAACCAGCTTACTGTATCTTTGCTCGTTGGCTTCACAATCTCCGCAATTGGGTTTGGGTGGATCGAAACGCGGCTTGCCGCTGAGCCTTTCGCGCCTACCCGAATCGTCCTCAATCGTTCCCTGCTAGCTTCATATCTCGTCAACTTCTTCGGAATCGCAGGCGCTTTCGCACAATTATTCCATATATCTTTGTACCTTCAGGCTGTATTGGGCAAGTCTGCTTCTGAAACTGGCGCATGGCTTGTAATCGCCGTTGTGACTGCTCTCATGGGTAGTCTAAGCGGTGGCTTGATTATGCAGGGCACGGGAAAGTACTACGTTCTCACCTGTGTAGCTTATGTCGTTCTGTTGGTCGGTACCATCACAGTTTTGAGTGGAACTGGTTTTTTGGGCTTGCCGAGGTCAACTACAGAAGTGATTATTGGTGCGTACCCCGTCAGCCTGAAAGATCGCCGTTGAACTTGATGTATGACAGGGCTGGCTCTCACATCTTGGGGTAATGGGAGTGGCATTACGACAAGCTTGATCTCGTTGATCGCGAACGCGGGCAAAGTTGACCAAGCTATCGCGACAGCAGGTGTGTCCTCTGCTGTTTTAATGCTGTCCCTTACTCTTAATTTTCTTGTAGTATCGTACCTCTTCCGCTCATTAGGATCGGTCGTCGGCCTCTCGATCGGCAGCACTCTAGTTCAAACCACACTCCGGTCAGTACTACATCGCACACTCCAACGCGGGGACGTAGATGAGGTATATTCTATTCTACACTTCCCTCTTATGCCGCTCGTTCGTCCTTATGTGCACCCCACAGATCGTCAAACGCGTCAGAGAATCGCTTGACTACCTTAAAGAGCTTGAGCCAGAGACTCGTGCAATAGTGAGATCTGCCTATGGAGATGCTGTACATAGCACCTTAGTATTCTCTGTGACCATGGCGCTAGCTGCGATGATTGCATCTTGGTTCATTGTTGAGAAGCCGCTTACTCGATAGATACCTTTCTGTATTTGATTTAATAATTCAGAAACGGCTTCTTTTTATTGTTCTTTCATACTTCTGCCCCGGAATCATGGCTTGAGTATCCGAAATGTGAGATTCCAAGCAGCGGCTTGATCCATGTATGTACGCTCCTAAAGGCTATGTTTTTTGGGAGCTGCAGAACGCGTTAGCAAAGGACAGCTCCCGTGCGTGACTCTGCGTTTATTACCGGCAACAGGCAAGCTAATTCCCAAGACGCGGGTGACCGTACATACATACAGACTCTCAGGTGAAACCCAATATCAATCTACATATCCCACCCATATGGGGTGTGACGAAATATGATAGCCTCCTACCTACTCCATAGGCATCGTGCTATCGTCCAATCACGAGCTGAAATATTAACTGTTACCTTAACGCCTAATGGCGGCCGGGGGATACCCTTCGAGATCAGTCACCATCAATAAGTCCAGGCATGGCCATGGTCTAAATACGTCTTTGTCAAAGGGGTTGTGAGAACCTCTAACCCACAAGAGATTATCCCAAACCATGGTGTGATCTGGTGTGAGCAGTGTCGTCGTTCGTAGGCCACTACAAGGATTTCATTAACCACTATACATCTCCCTCTCTAGTTGTTCCCTTCAATAATAACAACTGACTGGTTCAAATTGGACAAGTGGTCAGTGTCGGTCCCAATCCATTTGGCTAGGTCGAAATATTCACAGGTATGTCTACACAAAGGATCCAGCCCTGCAGTCGCACAAGACTCATTTGTCCCGTTTGCCAGCCGGTCTAACAACCCGACTCTTTCCATTTTGATTCCAGAATATGTTTAATGGGATATTCCTGAGCATTATAATCTCCGCCAAGGAATTATCCTAACGGCGCACCTTTGCGCTTTTGCGCCACCATGTGATAAATAAAAATAACTGGTACACTGTTAGTGGACCTCGACTGTCAAAATGACTTCACCATTGTTCTTTTGAGTCGCAGGAAAGCTTATTCCATTACTTCCGTTCAATCACATGTTGGAGCAGAAAATGTTTCATAGAACTTTGCGACCAACTTCTTTTCACACTTCATCATCTACTCACTGAGAGCTCTGAGAAATTAGTATTGAATCGGACACACTCCATGGGAACACAGCGGTAAACTTCGCTTCTCGGTTAGGTGGTGAGTAGGGTAATTTCTCCGCATACCACTTAGGACGGCTTCAACACTTGTCGGTCATACAATAGGTATTGATTGACATACAGAAGATGATTTATAAAACGAGAACGCCCACTGGACAGGTGTCCGAGATGACCTTCCGATCCCTTTCAAAACGCAAGATCGTACCCCAAGTTTGGGGTAGGCTGTGAAATGGAAGCATGCCCCTGGGTCAAATGACCGCTCAAAACGCATCGGTCCCATAGGACCAAATGGCTCACTTTAAGGTTTCTCTCCATGTCGCCGAGGAGAACTGCGCAGTATTCTGCACTGAAGCGCGTGTTTTTACAGAGTCACCAACAAATTTGAGGATGGTCGCTTATTCCCCTTCAAAAGACTCATGACGTTAAGTTCTCCTTCACTCAAATGCCAACTCTCAGAGTCCGTCGTTCGTACTCTCAATCGAAGTGAGGAAGCGTTCCCATTCTGGGATAAATTGTCGTAGACTATTAGAGAAGTAGATTAGATTGAGAGTAAGAGTAAAGCTGGAATTCCTGTGATACCCCTAACTAAGCAAGCTGGGAATGACATATACATACTACAAGTTCAATGCACACGGTGCATGTGTGGGCTACGAAGAAGTTCAGCAAAGCATCGTGAAGGCTAAGAGAAAAACAAGTATCTATCAACGATCTGCATAAGAGGTACTTCGAAGTGCTGATTCTCGCATAGCACATGGTTACGATGCCCTTTGACACAGTCGATGTTATGTATGAGCCCGATGTTCATCCTCTATATCCCTCCGCTTCTCATTTCTGACACAGAATCTTCTCGATCACGTCAAGGTGCCAAATTATCTCATTATTCAAAACAGACAGAACTTCGAACTGCGTGGTTGGCACATCTACCTTTCTTCTCGCTTGCCTTAAAACCGCGTTGCTCGTTCCCAGAGTCTTTCGAGTATCCTTGAGCCCAGGATCACATTGAGGGCAAGAAGGAGATACCGAATTCCCCGCGTTCTCATGTAAGACCAAAATTTTACCTGTGATTCAAGTTCGACGATCGCCGCCCAAGCAACATATGCCCATGACCATTCGAGCTCTACCACCTGACCCCGTCTACCCTCCTGATGATGCTGTCTAGCATGCGGTCGTCCCGCAAGCACTTATGTTGGACAATACCACACCTTTGGCAATCCTATTCTTAACCCATGTCGAACGTTCTAACTCATGTGACTGTCCGTTTCTGCTTCTCCCAATCCATTCAATCTCTAAGTTTAACCTTCTACCATGGATAGGATAATCACAAGCTTTCCAACAGCTCGTCCCAATATTTTAACACACCAAATTTGTCTTGATTGCAGGTATAAAAGATGGTGTCTAACTACATCCTTTATCTCAACTCACAATGCAATTCAAGTCTCTCGTCTGTCTCGCCTCTGCTATCGCAGTCGCCTTTGGCGCCACCACCCAGGATGTCTTGAACGACATCGCTGTCCTCAAATCACAGCTCACCACTTTAGACAATGCAATCAAATCATTCCCCAACACTGGCGGGTCTTTGAGCGCCGCTTTGGTGAGTCGTTGCCTTGCCCTCTAGCACAATGCTGTCTCATATCTACGCGTAGGCAATCCACACCGATGCTACAAACACTCAACCCGCTATTGATGACACTACGAGTGACGTCAAGGTGGGCTCCACTATTCATGGTCGACTTGGCCTCGACAATGACTTGGTTAATGTAGGCAGTCCCCACTCCTGTTTCTCTGGCCGATGGCACCAGCATTCTCAATGCTATTAATGACATCCGGCCGATCATCGAGGACGCCCTAACAAATATCGTGGGCAAGAAACCGGCTTTCGCAGCCCTCCCTATCGGTGGCATCCCTGCTCTCGTCAAGCAGGACTTGGCGAACCTCAGCTCGAGTACGACTGCTCTCGAGAACGCCCTCATTTCCTCTGCTCCTGTAGGTCTCCCACATTGTGGAAAACTTCAAACACTCGTGCTAATTGACATTGCTCGCCGTAGCCGGCGTTATTGAGTCAGGCCACTGCTCTCAGGAATGAGATTGATGCTGCCTTTGCGACTGCTATTGCTGCTTACGCGTAAATAGTCAAGTGCATACTGAATGTAAGCGTAACAACTTGCTGACGGGATGAATATAATTCATGGCCTTCAATCAATTCCCTACTGGAACCATTGCATTGCGCATACTGCTTTCGTACCAACCCCACCTCGCCTTTGAAAGAGCAGCGTCTTCGAATTTCGTTGTTGCCCATGGAATATTGGACTTATGCTGATTGAGTGACTCTGTCCAATTACATGAGAGTGGCTCAACCTTCCACATGTCTCATTTCAATGCAAACGCGCTGAACGCTAGGGTTGGCGTTTAATGTTCACACCACTTCATCTACACCACTACGCAACCCCAGATTCTAGATTCATTAAACTCCCTGATGCCCAATTCGCCATGAAGAAAGCCCAACCCCGGTATTATGCAAAGATCAAGGTATCGGAAAGATCGTTGTGGAGACTTGCCTTCATGGTTGTTCGCCAGAGGGGATCATTATCTATTTCCAAGGCCCTTCGAAGTATCGATGACCGAAGCTATGGCTTCATTCGTTGGAGGCCCTGCAAGGAATCTGTTGCGGCCGCTAAGGCATCCCTTCACTCATGGGCAGCACACAATGTGGCTCACCCAATTGCTTAGAAGGGCGAGATGCAAGACGCGGTAATGGATCAACATCCGATCCACGAGTCTGGCCCTCACTCCTGCGCTTCCGGTCGTTTCTATGCAGATTGATGGGATCCCATCAGAGGTATTTAATCTGGCCTATCAATCTCGGGGCTACACTCGCCTGCATGCTAAGGACTTGAAAGCTGAGATAAATGCGCAAGCACAGCAGTTCCCAGTGCATGTGCTTCCCAGAAGGACTAGATCAAGGATTATGAAATCACAGTCTATAGAATAAGCGAATTGATGCCAGGAGAAGCTGGGCGTGCGAGAGCATGCTATCATATCAGATCGCCTCCTGCAACTAGTTACTCACACTCTTCATGACGACTCACCCACTTCTACAAGCCCTCAGAGCCAACAAGCCAGCATTTGGCGCTTGGTTGACAGTCCCAGGTCTTTTCCATGCACGCACTCTTGCCAAGTCAAGTCCCCACCTCTCTTGGGTTGCAGTTGATTGTGAGCATGGTTTAGTCCCCCTAGTTCCTGCCGCGGCGGAAAGTGTCGCCGCCATTGAAGCTGCCGGTCCCAGTCCAATTGTCAGGGTTCCAGCAACTGGGGTTAGCGGCAGCACCAGCTGGCAAATCAAGCATGCGCTTGATGCGGGGGCTCGTGGGGTCGTGGTGCCAATGGTAAGGACATCTGCCGAACCTGCATTCTCTGTCGTCGACTGACACTGCATCACACGCCACTCGCCCTTTTAACTTATCCCGATAAGGTCTCTAATGCCGAAAAGGCCAAAGAGGTTGTTGCGGACAGCAAGTTCCCTCCTATTGGCCGGCGAGGTTTTGGCAGCCCGTTCACACACGGGACGTGGAATATTACAATGCCCCAATACTTGGAAAAAGCGAATGAAAACATTCTTGTCATGGTCCAGATAGAGACCAAGGAAGCGGTTGACAAAGTCCACGAAATAGCTCGTGTCGAAGGGATTGGTAAGTGTTATTTGTCGGTTTTGGAGTTAGTTGTAATACACTGATCATGCTCGTAGACGTACTTTTTATCGGGCCATATGACTTGTCGATTTCACTTGGATATCCTCCCCCTTCTCCAGATCCAGATCCCTATATCGAGGGAGTAATACAAAAGATCTTGGAGGAAGCACATGCTGCCGGAAAGAAATGGTAGACCCTGGTTCCTCAAACATAGTTGATTCTAATTAAACGCTGCCAGCGCCATTTACTGCGTATCTGGGGCCCAGGCCGCGAAGCGTGCCGCTCAGGGTTTCGACATGGTTAGCAAGCTAGGCTCCCGCTTGAATCGAAGCTAACGAGACATAGATCAATGTGACCAGTGACATTGGCGCCATGTCGGAAGCGGCCGCTTCTCATTTGAAGATAGCCGTAGACGCGTCTGAGAAGTCTTAAAGGCGATATTATGGTGAGCGTTGGTGGGTAAGCATGGGGCATGCGTATTCATTGCCCTCGTAGCTTACGATATCCGTTCAATTCTGAGGACGTAAAACGTCCAGGCTCTCGGTAACTTGGTAAATTTGAACTGGAGGAAGACAATAAGAGTTTAGGTCGCGGAGTATTAGCTTTGGAAAGTTATACATATCAATGGTTTTCGCTAGTGACTTCTAATTCTCTGGTTGCCTTGTCCGAATCATAGGCACATTGTCATCGGCATAGATGCTGGCTCAGTCTCTGAGTTGTCTCATCGAACTCCGGACGAGACACAACAAAATTCCATGATAAGAGTCAAATCCATGTCACATATCTATTTTTCGGCACTCGTCCCCTGTGGGGGCGATCGGAAATTTGTTTTCGTCCGCCGAAAGGTTTATTGTGAGGTGTGGGAGGCTATATCGGTATGGTGAAACGAAATTTGTTTAGTTACCGAGTGGCTGAGTTTGAAACGGGAAGGTCCCGCTAATTTTCACCTCCGTCCGAACTCAGATGGCGATTCCGAGATGGGGTCCATTCCGTTCTTGCACAACTACATCCAGGTTTGCCCCACCCACGACTTCGGGGAAGGGAACTCAACCCTTCTGTACGGCAGTGCATAGGGATCCGACGTCATACGTATCACCAGGCGCTCTCAGAGGTCACCAAACGAATTGCCGCGCATTTGCTATTGGCGGTCCCATGCAAGACCCCTGCTCGTATTGACACTGCTACAAGTCCAAATGAAAAGAACCGCACTGAACAGTGAGAAGCTTCAGTTCCATTACATTTCTATGAATGCAATTCTGGGACGCGGCAAAGGGTGGGGCTAGCGGCCAGCAGCTTCGTCACCCGCACTTGCACATCAACACCTGCACTCTCTGTTTTGGCAACTGAAACGTTCCAATGCCCGCCTCTGTCTACCCCCATTACGCAAGATCTAAAGCTATGAACATCGCCCATCGGTTTCTTACTAGTTCGGCGACTCATGGCCTTACAATGGTAATATCAACAGCAAGCCATTATAGCATGCCCGACCGCCTGACCGTACTTTCCTCCATCAAGCTGGCTCATATATGTCATGGCGTCTTTTGGACACAATCTGTGCCTTCAAAGTTGTCATCGGAAAGATGAGATACCTCCGATGTGGGTGCACTTTTACGTCTCAATCGGTTCCTAGTCCTCTAAACATATCTTTGCTCTGGTATTAAAAGGAGGCAGTTCTTGCCTACATCTCTAGTCTTCATCTCCACCACCCCATCATCACCAAGACTTGACGTTGACATCGTCTCAATGGCATCTAACAGCACCCATGCTATCCTGCTTTCTATCATTACTCTTGTTCTCGTTCACGCCTTCTATCGACGCAAAACGCGAAGCAAGATACCTCTTCCCCCTGGCCCACCCCGGCTGCCACTTATTGGAAACCTCCATAACAAGCCAGCCCGCTTCGAATGGGAAGCCTACGCTGATTGGGGCCGACAATACAGTACGTATATTTTCGTGTCGTAATGTGTACGCCTACTCACATGTCACCCTCCAGATTCTGAGATAATCTATTTGAACATGGCCGGCACCTCCCTTGTGGTACTGAATACTCGTCGGACTGCTAGTGATCTCTTGGAGAAGCGCGGTTCGATTTATTCATCACGGGCTCATTCGCCTATGGTCCATGATCTAATGGGATTCACTTGGCTCTTTGCCGTCATGCCTAATAACGACGGTTGGCGTACCAGAAGGCGTCTCCTGCAACGCTACTTCAAGTTTCCGGTTGAGGATTCTCATTCGATCTCCAATGTCAAACTTGAATGGCAGAGACCTCATGAAACCAAATATATTAACCAGCTCTTGAAGAAGCTCATCGATACCCCGGAGGACTTTATGGAACACCTTATCCAGTACGTTTCAATTCCCTTCTGCAATGTATGAAGATATGATAATTTCGTTACTGCGTAGTATGGTCGGTTCTGTGTCCTTATCCACTACCTTCGGCCTCCCAATCAAACCGGCGGATGATCCATACATCAAACTTTCGTCCACAGGTGCCGAAGGTCTCAAACAGGCCACGGTTCCGGGGGCTTTCTTCGTTGACGCATTCCCATTCATGAAACATTTTCCTAGCTGGGTCGGCTTCCAACGTAAGGCTCGTATGTGGCACAATGACATGCGAGCTATGTTGGATATTCCTTTCGGAGACTCTAAGAAGCAATGGCAGGATCGTGGAAAGGTACAATATTCTTGTTTCATGTTTCCTATCTGACCGGGCATCGCAGAATAATAAAGGCGGAAACGGCCTTATTTCCTTTGTTTCTGAGGCACTAGACGACATTTATTCCTCCGATACCCCTGACCTACAGCAAGAGGAGTTTATCAAAGAAATCTGCGGTACTATCTTTATGGGTGAGTAGATTTCGTGTTTAGTATGGATGACGCTGTTAACTGAATGCCGACAGGCACGGTTGGGACGACTTCCGGCGTTATGCACGTCTTTATGCTTGCCATGGTCCACCACTTGGATATTCAAAAACGCGCTCAAGTCGAATTAGATTCCGTTCTCCGCGGGGCCGACGGCAAGTTACGGTTACCCAATCACGACGACGAACCTCTACTGCCCTACTGCACAGCGATCGTCAAGGAAACTTTCAGGTACTTTCACTTTCCTGCACTGAAGTTTGCACTCACTCCTGCCGGCCTATAGGTGGCTTCCCATCGCACCGATAGGTGAGCTAACCCTGTTTTAACCAGTTCATTATCATCCAATTTATCAAACTATAACCACTAGCAATTCCCCATTTATCTACGGAAGAGGACGTATATGAGGGCTATCGTATCCCCAAGGGGACAGTGGTCATTCCTAACATCTGGTTGGTGACTTCGAGATCCGCGAACTTGCGAACCTGAGACTTCGCTCCACAGGGCTATGTTGCACGATCCGGAGAAATACCCCAATCCTTTTGCCTTCATGCCCGAACGATTCTTACGCAAGGATGGGAGCCTTGATGAAGACCTCGCAAGAGACGTGGAGATCGGCTTCGGATTTGGTCGGAGGTATGGACCTATACAGTATCCATCTTATAGTGGTACCGCCGATAGCTGAAACGTATTTTCGGTTGGTGGCAGAATCTGCCCCGGAAGACATCTCGGGAGTTCGATTGTCTGGTTGGCGGCGCTTTGCATCTTGACTACTTGCGACATCCTCAAGGCAAAGGACGAAAATGGGAACACCATTGAGCCGGGAATGGAGCTTGAGTCAGCGATTACTGCGTACGTGATTACTACACAGCCACGGATAAGTTGGTCGTACTCACGAATGATTAATCGATTACCAGGGGTCCCAAGCCGTTCAAGTGTACGATAAAGCCTCGCTCGAAGGAGACGGAGGAGTTGATCAAGCAAGCAGCTATTGAAAGTGAATATATCGGCCTCTAACCCATTGATGGATATGGGAGTGAGTGAATCGCTTTGGATTGCTTGGTTTATATGTTTTCTTTGTTATATCTGTATGTTGGCACCAAGCTTCCTAGTACACTTTTGTCATCGTCCTTCGAGTGTCCATATCTGTAAGAACATGTAATGCACGATTCGCGTTCGATTTTATCTTCCATTTTGCGTTTTTTGTCAGTCGCAGAAACAATGACGTCATGCCCAGCATTTGACAGCAAGGGTGCACTGTCGCAAGTCCCACTGCGGCCTTCGAAGCATATCATCACACACATTATCTTGTGTCTTGTCGACCATGAAGCAAGCCTCCTTAAAATAGGTGCAAAGTACTCTCATGGCCTATTTATAGGATCGAACGGCAGAAACATTATGATCGGGATTTTTTTCGTGGCGTAGCGGAACGGCTATCGTAGCGTAGCTGCCCAACATATCTGATCCGCTATGGATCGTCGGCCTATTTCTAATAAATGAGCTCGTAGAAATTTTCTAACGGCGATGGATATATGACCTGTACCCTCAGTGGGTCAAATGCCTCAAAGTGTCCAATCGACTTGGACTTTCCCCCCTTCCCCTCACTTCTACTCCCTTCATAATGAAATTCGCGGCTGTTCTCGGCTTCCTGCTCGTGGCGCGGAGCGCCTCAGCCCACTACATTTTTAATACGCTCATCGCTGGCTCGAAGTCGTCTACCAAGGCTGTTAGGAGACCGCAGAACAACTCTCCCGTTCACGACTATCTTTCCTCAGATGTCACTTGTAACGTCAACCCCTCACCTGCTGACGAAACCGTCACCATCGCTGCTGGCAGCACAATTGGCTTCAAGGTTGACCAGGCTCTTTATCATAAGGGTCCTGTTGCAATGTATTTGGGGAAGGCACCTACTAATGTTGAGAACTGGGGCGGGAGTGGTAAGAATTGGTTCAAGGTGCATTACTTCTAGCACAGCTTCCTCGACCATCTATGCCACTGACTAACCCACTATCTATGCAGATAGCTGAATGGGGTGCTACCTTCAACCCGTTTTCGTTCCTGTCACTCAACAAGAATGAATTCACAACCACGCTGCCAAAGAACATACCTGATGGAGACGTGAGTTTCCCGCTTTCATGAACTTTGGGCTTGTTCCTGACAGCAAGGTGGTGTTAGTACTTGGTCCGGATTGAACAGATCGCTCTCCACCAGACAGGGACTCCTGAACTCTTCATGTCTTGCGCACAAATCAAGGTGACCGGCGGAGGTACTGGTAGTCCGTCGATGGTCTCCATCCCTGGTTACATCCAAGCCAATGGTGAGTCTGTATTCGGGCTGTCGTACGCCGTACTAACTATTGTCTTTCTTGAGACCCTGGTATCACTGTCAACATCTATGACAACCCTACCTCATACACGGTGTGTCATTCCGGGCGTGGCCGAGCGTAATGCCATGAGTTGACGAGAAACCTAGGTTCCGGGACCTGCTATCTATAGTGGCTGAGAGATCATTAAGCCGTCTTTGTTCCTTCCGATGATTCAGATTTCCCTCTGTTATACCGTTTATTGTTCTCAACTCACATACACCATAAATGTTGTATTAGAGCACCTGATGCGGGGCATGGGTGTATACCGATATATGAGAATAGACGAGTTCTTTAACCATTACTTCGGCCATCTCCTGTCGGTTCTCGCTGCTGCGATACATGTATCCTTAACAGGTTCCCGAGAAAACTCGTTGACCATGTGATTCCCCAAGTGTGGAGTATCCTTTTCTTTGATTTTGTAAGCCCGTATCTGGCTTTCATAGTTGGCAGCAGGGAAATGAGTATCAACCCGAGGCCAGCTTTCGGCAAGCCAAACCACTGAAAAACGTCCACCTTACTCGTTGGAGTAGGTATATCAATGTCACCTCCAGTGTAAATACAAGAACTGTACTGAATGATGCATGGAGCAGTGCGTTGCAATCATATCTTCTGTCATTGTCGTCCGCATATGCGGAAATCGTAGGGAAGGACATTTGACGAATATGAGAGTTCATCGCCCTGTGTAACAACCGAAGTGAGGGGTGCCAAATCCATCGGAGGAGAACACCTGCGTATTCCATCATCTCTGCGTGCACACGGCCACGCAACTTCTTTCGCCCATCACGGCGTCCAATGCCATCCGTCGCTTTCATGAATTGATGTCCCAATGGAACTATCGGTGGACTAGGCTTAAGGCGCCGTAAGTATTTATTCCCTCATACCCAGCCACCCAAACTACAGGGATCCATCGTCAGGACACTTGGACTGGTACATGATGGACATCTTGAGCATTAATGAGCATTTGGTATCCTTCATGAGCCCCAGAAGAGGCTTAGAATCATGAGGTACGCGTTGTCGAGAAAAGGCCTCGTTAATGAATATTTTAGGTTGAGTCTTCGTCAACTTCGGCGGCAAACTTTGGATTATTGATCTTTCCTTAATACAACAATTCACGGTGAGGGGGGTGCTCAACGGCAAGCTTATAGGCGAGTTTGAAGGTATTGAGAAGGGTACGGCGCTTATTGACAGCGAAGAGTAGCAATGCAGCCGAGGCAACATTGGATGCAGTTTCCGTGATGGCATGATGACTGGCTTGCCAAAGCCTGTCGGGCGCCCGCAGCCCACTATTGTTCAAGGAATTACTGAATTTTAACGGCATATGCTGGTCACAATAATAGGGGGTGTTTTTTAGCGATCTCGAGTCGACCCCCCTTTCTCCAAATAGTGAACTGTATTTGTGAGACAGAAGGCTCACAGGGCGTGTTATTTGTACATGTTGCGTAAAAGCTTCTGGGGATGGGCCAGCAGACTGGGGCTTGTTTCGCCAGGCTTTGTGTCGTTCTTCTTGTACTGTATCTCTTAATATCGCTAATTTTCTCCCTCTCGCGTCACCGAGAACGATGTCATATAACCAAAAACCCGGCTTCACAGTGGTCGAGCAAGATGCTTCCAGTAATGGTGAGTCCTGGGAATGTCATCATCCATCACAAACGCTCAGTATAAACTCATGGGAAACACTTGACAACTGGAACGCCTGGGATTGTGCTTATATCACTTTGTTACAATGCCGCCTCGAACACGCCGTTTCACTGCTCGATTAGCGGATATGCAAGCTGATTCTGACATCGACATGGAGCAGGACGAAGAGATTGACGTTGAGAACGAGGACGAGGAACAGGGGGTAGATGATGGTGACGTAGAGGGCGAGGAAGAAGAGGAAGACGAGGAAGACGAGAAAGACGAAATTCAGTCGGTAATTCCATGCAATTAGCCATCCTTATTATCTCTCAACGACTCGATTTCCAGGATGCTGAGGATGAGGACGAAGATCCTATCCCATCACCCAGAAAGTCACAACCAAGGTTGAGAATCAAGTTGAAGTTGGGCGCCAACAAGAGAATCACAAGCTCAAGTAATAGCACTGCGCGGCCCACACCTGAAGTTGAAGCCACACCTTCACGAGCGAGAACCAGAAGAAAAGTCAGGTCTGGTACGTCTTTATACTGTCTCACATCCCCTGACACAAGAGCCCACCGTTATAAGAAGATATTGAATCGGAGGATTCAACTTCTCCCGAATCCGAGGATGACGAAGATGGGTCGGTATCTGGATCGCGTCCACCAGGTCAACCCAAACCTATGACCACCCGTCAAGCTGTATTGGCAAGTATGGTGGACTCGAGCCACGTCTCCCTTGGTAAGCTTCCATTATTGATCGTATCAAGAATAAACGTCATTAACCTGTTCCACCAGGTGAAAGCAGTCGCAGCAAGAAGAAGATATTGAATGAAACTGAACTTGCCTTGCGAAGGGAAGAGACGGCGCGAAAGCGGAAGAACCTGACAGAGAAGAAACTCGAGGACGAGAAGGTGATGTATTGTTGGTTGCCTGGACTGTCGATTCTTGTTCTCACATAACGTTCAGGCTGAGACAATTAACCGTCTATTGAAGAAGCAGACAAGACCCCGTAACAAACGCGGCACCGCTCTAGATGATAGATCACCGATGCCAGCAAGTGGAAGAAAGATGAAGCAAAAAGTAAAGGAGGAGGACGGTGAAGAGGCAGAAGAGGGGGATGAAGAAGAATTTATGGAGGTCGTTGAAGAAGAGGTCAAGCCCGTCATGTATCGTTGGGTCTCTTCAAAAAAAGGCGATGGTGAATCAGCGAATGTCGTGCTTAGTTTCTCGGTACCTACAACGGCATTACCCATGCCGCCCTCAGAGCCTGAGGCACCCAAACCCAAGGCACCGAGCAACTGTGCGGTCGAAGGTTGTGGTCAACCTCGCAAATATAGACTTGTCAAGGACTGGACGATTGGAGCGTGTGGGATGGCGCACCTGAAGCTTCTGGAAAATGAATCTATCACGCGCTAAGTTATGGGTTTCTGCTATGAAGATCGTTGTTGCTCACGCCGTCCGATTGTCCTCTTGTACCATCAGATCTTTGCAATGATATATGGCTTTTCTTGCCCTGGCCCATATGCATACCTGTCCCTTAATGCCGTTATTCTGGTTGATCTCCAGGAAATTGCAGACGTTGGCGGCGATGAATGAGCGCTGATATCGGGTCCTATGTCTGAACGACGCTGATATCGGGTCCTGTATTCGTGAACTTGAAGACCAGGTCTGGACTCACCCATTTGTCAATCTATATTTGCAGATGCCGAGGATATACCATCTCCCCACGATTGTGTGAGGGGAGAAATTCCGAGAGTTGGATACTCGCAAATGCTGGAACTCGTTCTTCGATCGGCCGCAAGACACTAGATGCCCAGTGTACATATCTGCGGCGCTTCGTACTCCAATCGACTCCACCTGTGACGTACTCCACAGGGTCTCGGCGAATGCTTTCGAAAGTCTAGAGGAATGCTCTATTGTTGAGTTTTTGCAATGAGAACACATTTGCACATTCCATTTCCCACTTATTGGTTCGGCAAGTTGTGTCATGTAGGTAGAATTGTTCTGTGCAACACCACTCAATTACCCCATTTCCCCGTATCGTAGTATCATCCATTCCCCGTTTGTTGGAGCTGTCAACGGAAGGCGGCCGTGGTAGACTGCAGGTTATTTTTGCGGTGTGTCTCCTCTTCCTGAGCTGGCAGGCTGCTGATTGATGGGATACACTTAGGTATTTTGTAGAACAACCTTTCGTTCTTGTAGATGTCTAGCCCCCCGGAGGCAGGTCTAAGTTCTGGTATTTTACCACAAACATGAGCCTCTCGGCTAGGATGCGACTGACAAACCTGGGAACGAGGGGTAAGCCGGTGATCTGGGACAGATATTTTTTTCTCAGGAGCTGCGGCCTATTCCTCTTTCTTAGAAACGCCATAAATAAGGGGCTAGGATAGAGTGGCAACTCTTATCGGGATCTGTATCACTGTCCTGAAACCAATCGCATTTACTGGGGCAGCTCGTTCATGGCCAATGCGGTCCTGGTGTGGTGAAAACTTTGTCCGTTATAAATAGCTACGCGGAGTATGATTTGTGACGCCAAGTTCAAGGGCTAGCAGTCCTACCCCGTCTACCGCCTACCGATATCTGAAAGTCAATCAACATGTCATCATCACTCAGCCGCCGAAAATCCCCAAGATTCATCAAATTCCAAAACATATCATTGTCTCGTATTCTTATGTCTCTGAAAAGCTCAGCCGGGCGTTACGCTACGTGTCAGAAATCATATGGTGCTGTCTTGGGTGACCACGTGTACAACTGATGAAGAAGGACCTTAGGCTTCTTTCGCATACCTGACGGAAGTTCTCAGGATGATCTCAGGAAAGACAGTGGACATCTTGGGGGATCATCGTAGTGAGATTCATTGCATATTCGTTCTGGGCATCTCGCCTACCTGGGAACATGTCGGTCGATCAAATCGTGCGCTCGTCGCGGTTACGCCACCGCTACATTTAGGTTTTCGAGAGTAGCGTTAATAAAAACGCTTGGGAAGCGACGACAGCACCTTATTTGTGCCCACCTTTTCCTACTGATACTTCAGCCGGACGCCCGCTTTTGGGGTGTTTCCTACTCCTTCCCCCCAACCCGATCCCAGATGTCCGCCACGCCAACATCTTCATCCCCTTCGCCGTCGGCGACCTTTCCGCCACCGCCCAATGTTCAGCTGTCGTAAGTCCTTCGGTGCTTTTAGCGTTTAGGGGTCGGGATGAATCAAAGGGCCTAGGTATGGGCCGATGTTAATTGGCGTTTTCGTAAATATGATATTATATGGGGTATGTGCGCTTCTACTTTCCGTCTCGACAGCCCAAACTGACGCTCGCTATTTCCAGATTCTGGTAGCCCAGGTACATATGCCTCTCCCCCCAGCATCTAATCGCTCAGGCTCTATCCCTCCTTATCAGACTTACTCGTATTATCAAGTGTACAAGAAGTGCGCGCTTCATCCCTATCTACATCTTCGGGCATGGGCTGATGGTCTTGTAGTGATGCGCGTTGGATCAAATACCTCGTAAATGTTTCTGTCAGTCTTCCGTCCCTGTCTTTGTCCTTACTTTGCACAGGTCCTCTACCTTTTCATTATAGAGACGGCGAATACAGGTATAGATATGGCAATGATGTACCAACCATTGATCCTGGAATATGGTACGCTCCTCAACACTTTCTATGTGTGAGAGGTTGTCACTGTTCACCATAGGCCACCAACTGGTCAATTTCCCAGTCAGTGAGTACTACTCTCACCCACGTCAATGCTATCACTGACCCTCGTCCGAAAATAGTGTTCGCTGCCGGTAAGGCTATACCCGTGATTTCTTCCCTTGTGGCAGCCCCTAACGATCCTTCTGGCCCATCCGTAGAGCCCATCACCATTGTAAGCCGAATCATGATCCACCAATCTCTTATCTTTTTGACGTGCAACCTTCTAGGTTGCTATCTCTACGCCCATTCAACTCTTTTTCGCCTGGAGGATTCATCTTCTCACGAAGCAGAATATCATCGCCATAGTCATCTCGCTCTTGGCGTTGGTTTCCCTCGGTACGTCGTACATACGTCTTGCTTCTGTTGTCACATGCTTACCTCTAGATCACACCAGCTGGTGGTCTCTGGACAACAATCATGATCACAATTATCAAATTGTTCAAGCGCAAGCCTGAGCTGCATTGGCCTGCTTTGATGTGGTTCCTCTCTGCGACTATTGCTGATGTACTCATCACTGTGACGCTTGTGATCAACCTGGTGAGCATGTCATCTTCTGGTTATCATCCCTCTGCAGGCTTCAAGGCCGCGTGGGTCACCGTGGACCCGTGTGCTAACCGGACCCTCAGTCTAAACGTAAGACGGGTTTTGCCGCAACAGATGACGCCATCTCTAAAATCATTCGAAGTAAGTCCTAGCCTGAGGTTGCGTAAAAGGCTTAGCTCACAGGTCCAATGTATTATGTCTGACCCAGTGACCGTACAAACTGGCATGCTAACGTGAGCACACGGTATTCGCATGGATTTCCATTGTAACTCAAAAATGGATTCTTGGACCCAGTGCCCTGTTCGCGATTGGAGATGTTATCTTCTTTATGAGTATGTCTTGTCTCGCGTAAAATGCCGAGAGGAACGTGGTGCTGATACTATTGCTTCTAGCTCTTGCGGTATACAATACGTTTCCTCGTGTTTGAGGTATTTTCTCATGCTGACGGCCATCCTCCCCACAGAAAACCGCTCTGTATGTCATCCCCCCTTTCTCTGTTCATGACCGTATATTAAGAATTAAACTAGGAACTTCATCTGGGACTTGGCGTTAACCAAGCTTTACGCGAACTGCTTGTTGTCCACGTTGAATGCTCGTGCAGGTCTCAAGGAGATGACGAGCCACCACTCTGGCCAACGACAGATATCTACAATCGGTGCTGGAAGCCGGCGTCCTGTAAGTTATATCGCTGTATCATTCCTCTAATGATGTTGAACTACTCGCCAGAACGCCTTCACGGATCCCCCACTCACACCGGTAACTCAGTAAGATTCAAAATCTTCGGTAATCGCTGACACAACCTTCCAGATTCATGTCCAATCACCTATGTTCGAAATGCAACAGAAATCGTACGAGAGATCATATGAAAGGTCCTCGCGCTCGCAGCCCGATGACCTTGAATATGGCATCACCGTGACAAAGGTGTGTTTCACCATCCTTGACTCAAATTTTGACCCTCAATGACCTGCGCAGGTTATTGAAACCATTCCAGACCGCGATCCCGTGGGATCAAAAGCAATAGCACTATAGTGTGAAGGTTGTAGTTTTTCGTGGGACTATCGCTGGCTTCGGAATTTGTTTATTAAAGTGTAATATGAGCTGTCACTATATCGCTATTGTCTTAAACTTCTACTGTCATTAGATTTGACACTCGTTTGGTCATACATTCCCTCATGTTGATAGGCAGTTCGTGTAAGTACTTCGCGAGAATTGCTCTTCCATTTGAGGATTCTACCCATGCGGAACGCTGGCTGCTCTAAGTTGAACTGCGAAAAGATGGCCCCAACTGGAAGTGCTAGGGTTTGCTTGTGTACCTTTGGTCAGTTTTGCACCTGCCAGTCCCGTTTATGGTAAGTACCCTGGTATACTTTCGTAACACCTTCATAACGTCACCCTCATCCTGGGTTTAGCAAGGGCTCGCGCTAAAATTGTGTCAGACCACCAACGGAATGGTAAGTCGCTGGATGGCTCGGAATAACTCTACCAGGTCTCTCCCAGGATCGCTCGCAGACCATCTTAAGCTTGATGCCACTCAGTCTTACCGAATCTATGGAAGGATCCGGACCTGAATACTTGTTAAATGGGGTGCGGCTTGAGGAGCGAATAAAGCTGCGGTTGTCGATACTCCAGCCTTTGGTTGCGACCACTGCAGAGTAACACTCTCCACGTTGATCTCCCTGTCACTCTGTTTTGGTGTAACCTTGCACTGGATGTCTTACTCAGTGTTTGTTGCTTGTAAGTAGCCCATTTCATTATTGGATGCGTTATCCCTGATACTTAACCAGGCAACCCCCGCCAAAGCGCTGCCCTACGCGACAAGATATGATGTCAGTCTGTTTTCGTGGATATAAAGGGCACAAGAGTGCCGCTGGGAATAACCCATTTCATACTATTGGGTCCTATAAGCAACTTGAGCGTGGCATGCAAACCATGAGATTAGTTCGGTTAGCCAAGGACTCTAATTATCACTTGCTCGGTCGCTGCCATTAACTACTGCGGCTCATAATGGCTGATTATATGTCTCTCATCGTAGGTAGCATGCGCTTACGTGCTGATCTGTTAGCAGGTTGCAGTATCTACCCCTCATTGCACGGCGGATCAAGCGGTTGATCAACCCGCGAATTAGCCCTGAGCATTGTATGACTTACAGTTCTCTGCTCTTTTGGCCTGCGATATTGTAGTGCTTTGGGTTCTTGAATAGGTGTCACTTTTTGATCCTCCTGACAGCTAGAGGTCAGATTACAGCCGGTCCCGTGCATAATATTCCCGACCTTCTCGCGGAAAAAGGAATTGCGATGCCTTTTTTTATTTTTATTTCTTTTAGAAAATCAGCCATTTATTACCTGGTGTATCGTGGCAGTCCCCCGCTCCAGCTTCAATATTGGGAAAAGATACAGAAGGATTCAAGTAAGTGTTTAAATGCAAGCATAGAATCCCCTTTGGGCCACACCTTCTTGATGGGCGCGAATTGGGAGGAGTTCGGGCGCTCACAGAAGGGATGAGAGGTACGTAGAATCCCGTTTGGGCCACACGTACATGATGGATGGCGAGAAGCCGGAATTGGCTCAGGCACTCGTGAAAAGACATAGAATCCTCTGGGGGAGGCCACAGGCCTAGGGTGGATGCGTCGGCGAAGGCCGGGGCGTAGGGAGAGAAAAAGAGAGAGAGAAGTGAGAGGGTTTACCAAATGCCCTGGGGCCACTCCTTGGCCGGGGCTATGAAGGCGAAAATCTGGAGGTTATTCTTGAGGAAGTCCTCGAATTCCGCGAGGTTCATTTGCTGGCCTCGTGTGTGATCTCTCCAGTAATTGACACTCATTTAGAATGTGAGACTGTGTCTGCAGCGGGTTTCCACACTCGCATACTGTTGGTTCCGGGGGGAAGAAGCAGGCCTATATTCGCCTATGGGGGCGTGCCCCAAGACGGCTCTGGCTGCCCTCGCGCACAACTGGGGGCTATCGTCGATTGGGGGAGCCACGAGCCTCCCTTCGCATATGTCGGTTTCAGCGACCTTTTGCTCTCATCAGTCAGCGTGAGGAATTGCGGATGCCCGTGGTGACTTGGCTGCACCCAGGGCTGTGGATGATACCTTCATAGCATCATTGGAACCGAGCGTACCCAATCTATGGTCTCATGTCGTTACTGCTTTGAAGTTACGACAAACCATAATGAAACCAGTATAGCGGAAGGTATTTACTGACTCCGTTAAGCACATCATTAAATGTAGGCCTAAAATAACACTGGACACCCAGGCTCGTCACGGACATCAACAGTTTGACATACACTTTTTGGTCAGCTTTTCATCAATACTTTGGCATGTCCACAGTCAATCTCAAGTCTGTGTGAGTTCCGTCTCCTCCAACAGTTTCTATGCACACAGTGGGGATGTCAGATGGGAGATTTCTTCGATTAAATTGTGCTCGGACTCCCTGATAAGTAATCTCAACGTCCACTGCGTCCTATGGCTAGCCCACCTCCAACCACTCCAACTCGATCACAGATTGACTCTAGGTCTTAGCTACTGCGGAAGCGATCTCCTCAACGTGACACCTGCACGTCACTTTTTAGTGGTGAAGTGAGTTTGACAGCGGCCTGTCGGATTATCGGGTAGATTACACCAGTACCCAAGGGGTCACACCGACAGCCGCTCCAAGCACCAGCGAGACCCCGCTCGTGGCGCAGGTAGTTGAATCAATGTTTAGTGTTGTGTGCCTCCAGAGAAAGCGTTAGCCCAATCTTGAGCTTAAAATATCCCTTATACCGGTCACGTTATCCGCTCACATGAGACCTAGAGCATCGATTGATTGACAACGTTGGCACTGAACGTTGATGGGGACTGCTGACGGACCTGAGAGCATGGAACCCCGGCAAATTGGAGCATGAGGTCTGCGAAACCCAGGCGCTACTGTTTTTAGTACACCATCAGAATGTTGGACATTAATTGAGTTGTCTAGGTTGTGGTTGATAGGATTCCTGAGTTCTTTTCGTGATGATTCGTTCCGCGAAGACTGTGTTATAGACCCAGAAGCTAAACAGGCGTCGCTCCTATTCAGATAGTCACTGGTCACCGCACGCTGCGCAAGCCCGAGTAACTTTGCTTTTACCTTGTAGTCCCATACGCTCTGGCGCTCTTCCCCACCAACAGTTAGGTAACAGTTGGGAGACAACACTCTTGAAAATTGGAATCGTGTTCAATAACAATGCCACCACCCATTCCATTACTGTGAGTTTATTTGCCATTACTCAGTATTTATACTAACACCATGGGCAGATTTGGGCCGATGTTAATCGGTATGTAATTACATTCATACTTCTAGATTGAAGAGAAGGAATGACATTGAATAGGTGCATTTTTTAATTCAATCCTATACGGCGTACGTCGTCAGGCTCCCTTCAAACTGTAGAGATGACTAACGAGGGGTTGAACTTCGGAATATAGGTTATGGTGGTGCAGGTAAGACGGAAAGCCTAACCCTACCTGTGGAAGCCGAACCTCATTGTCTTCCACTTCTGTAGAGTCTCATATACTTCCAAACATACAAAAAGTGTGTACACTCTCCAAACAGTTGGCCTGCACTTGAGGTGCTCTGTGCACTGAAATCGGAGGCCACCTCCTGGAGCACAATGAATGGCTGATCCATGTCGTTGCCGTCTTGCAGGGACTCGGGGTGGTTAAAGCTCTTTGTGAGTCTCCGCTTACCCCAATCTCTTATCTGCAGCATTTGTAAATTGCACAGATGGTCTACCTGATCATAACGGAAACTCTCAACACCGGATTCAGCATAGGGCTACTATACGAACCTCTGATCCTCAAATACGGTACGCCTACCCTGGTCCCAGCTCTCATCTATCGCCAGACCACTTGACTTCCACTCTCATGAACAATAGGTCAGCCGGCAGCGACGACGTTCTTCCCTCTCTGTGAGCCTTACTCTTGTATTGCTGGTGCAGTAGCGCTTACCCGAGGTAAAAGTGTTACCCGCCGGTGAGAATCCATTTCCCGCAACTCCCAAGCGTTCCAGAGGTCCGGGCGTCCTAGACTTGGCCAGGTATATTGTACCAGTGCCTCTGCCTGTCGTGCATCTCTTCAGACGCCTGTCCAAGGGTCAGAATGATTTCATCCCTTCTGTGCCTCGGAATCACGGGATTATGTTACAGTCGAGAAGTCGACGCTTACTTTCGGTTTTCTCCCCGTTGCTTCTTCCACGTTCCTCTCCATTGCAAACTGTCAACATTTGCATTCTGGTATCATTATAACGGTGGACCATGCGGTGCGGCGTTATACCATGTTCCGTTCATCTCATCTGCGTTTTCTCCGCTGCCTCTCCCGAACGCTCTATTCGTATGCATGAACCGAATAGAACCGATCATGACGGTATGTACTTAGAAGCTGTTCCAGATGTTCTGGATTTGGACGATCGAAGGAAGCGGCGATTCAAGGCAGCTTCTCGATCGATCCAGGGACGCCCGTGATATTGCAGGCGCTGATTGTGCGCTTTTGCAGGCGGCGATATCTACACCAATTCAAATGTTTATCGCATGGCGGATAAGTATCATCAGTGGACGATGGTGGATTCCTAGTTTGGTTGGATTTCTGTCCCTGGTGTCCCTTGGTAAGTGCTATTTTGTGTTTCACTGTCGGAGGGGGACTGATGGGTAGCCTGGCCAGGCGGGGGAACATGGCTTGCGTATACCGTGACGGCTGTTCGACGATTCGCCAAGAAACCTGAATTGCATTGGCCAGCATTGACGTGGCTGTTGGCATCCGCTATTGCAGATGTCATTATCACGGCCTCTTTGGTGTATAGCCTTGTGCGTTCTATCTTTCCGATTATGCTTGGTCTGGCTAAGGAATGATCTAGGCAAGGCGACGGACGGGATTCGTACAAACAGATGATACAATTAATAAGGTTCGTACTAACGGCCTAGCGCCTATGCCACCATTATGCATCATGCCTGATGCGCTTATTATTCTTGGTGTCCGATTCCATCCTCTAGATCATCAGGATGACTGTACAAACTGGTCTCATCACGGCTATCTTTGCGGTGTTGGATGTAATCTGTTTCCTCGTGTTGCCTGTAAGTATATTGCCCCCTCTTACACCGACGGCCGAGATTTGGATTGATCACTGATTTTGACTCTGGAACCTTTCAGAACACGACACTGTAAGTCTTCGATTCTGCCCCAACTTGATGATGGGAGTTGCTGATTGTTATTCTTATCATGTGTAGGAACTTCGTCTGGGATTTGGCGTTGTCCAAACTGTACACGAATGCACTCATGTCAACGTTGAATGCACGCGAGGGACTGGGAAAGATGATGAGTAGCAACGGACGTGGCAAACAAACGAATGTATTGTTCACAGACGACTCGTTCCGGAGTGGGAGTAAGCCACCAGAGGTACGTTTGTCTTCTGTGCCTTCCATTGTTTTCGCCGCTGTCCCGCGGGTGCTCCTGGCATGCTTTCCGTAATTGATTCCGGTATGCTGATGTTGGTTCCTTAATGTTGTAGCTTCACCTGTCATATAGGAGGTCAAAGGTGAGTTCAGGACCTGAGATGATCTGAATTTCGACACGCTAATTGGCTTCGTTCAGTCGTTTGACATGGGATCTTCTCGCGTCCTAAGCACAAGTAAAAGGGGACATGAAGATATCGAAATTGGTGTTATGTCAGTTAAGGAGGTCCATGAAATGTGAGGCGGTTTGTTTCCATTGCCAGGATGAAATTTTCTATTTTTCTTGTGCCTTTTTTTCTGTTTTTCTCTTAAATTGTTCTGTGCGCGCATAGGTTACTCTGGATCTGCATAGCTGTGTATTATTTTCCACGAAGTGTATTGGCTATAACTTTTAACGGTGCCACAATTGAGTTCCCAACAGAATGTTAGCAGCGTTCTTTGCCTTTATCCCCGGCTCCACGAGGCTCTTGGCAGCCTGTCAGTAGCTGATTGATCGCCAGAAAGTCTGTGATTCTCGTGTAGAAGCCATGCGGGTGTGAGAACGTAGTCGACAAAGATACAACTTCCATGAAAACTGCCCGTTGCCTTTTCTCACGTACACAGAGGCTCGTGTGTTAGTGCATGAATAAGTTTGGGCGTGAGTGTCCAAGAGAAAAAGTCAGACGTTTATGACATATGGTCATGGTACCGAGTAAAATGATGATCAATCCAGTCAAACAGCCACTCGGCACTGAAAATGTTCGACCCTATGACCTGGTTCTATAAATATACTGATCGCACCTAGGTAAATCTGTAGTTGCTTTGGGCAGAAACATCCCGGGCGAATGATCAAAATACAGAAAAGACAAGTCATGGAAATTTGCTATGAGCCAAGTAAGGCTATATCTCCCTGATGTCTTGAATCTTCCTGAGATTGCGCCCGTCTCTTGCTCTCGTTGGATCAGTTGAAGCTGACATGATGATGCGTCGTGAGTGCCCGGAATTCGGTTGCAACAACCTCCTTTCGGCTGCGGGTGGGCCGAGCATCAGCAAAAGCCTTGCGATGGTCTAGATGTTTCATTGCAAGACTGATTTTCTAGATATGAGCTTGGGTGCCCATGTGCGTTTTGTCACGGAATTCTCAGGCTCGAAGAGGGAGGACTCGCGCACCACCGTCGGACCTCTGTGGCTATGACTAGCCCATGGTCAATCAAAGAAGTTGATACTGGAACGCAGCTGTGTGCACGTGCAACCTGAAAATTTATAACGTTCGGACACAGTTGATTTTACCAATGAAAAGCTGGAGCGCTGTGATAACCTCGTGGATTGTGTGGTTGCACCCACAGTATACCAAGGTCCAGGGTTGGCCAAACAACAGAAGACATACTTGACGTTAGTTGAAAGGAGAGTTGAATAACGACTAAGTATGGTGTGTCAAATGACATGCTATGGCTGGACAACCGAGTGTGATTCAGGGTTGATACCATAAACGTATACCGTGGCACGTGATCCCAGGAGACGATCACATCAATCTTGCAACGAATCTGGTTCTTTCTAACCGAGCGACTGCAGGAGAGGATTGGTTGAGATGGCCGTGGCTTCGCAAACCCATCTGTTGCCCCATCGTTTACCATGAATATAATTACCCCTCTATCACCTTTCCTTCCTTCCCCGTTCATCCTACCCCCGACGCTTCTCCCGGTTGTCTGCCATGGACAGAACACCATCCCACTCGTCCTCTGACCCGGAAAAGCATCCTCACAGCGATGTCAAGTCCGACCGGAGCAACTCGCCCATACTCGTGGACGAGGCTTTGGAGAAGCGCGTATGGAGAAAGCTGGACCTTTTCCTTTTACCCGTGGTCGCCATGTTTTATCTCCTCTCTTTCCTGGTATGTCTTGTAGATATATACGCGTTTTTCAGGTAGCAAACTGATCATATGCGTTTAGGATCGTACGAACCTAGGGAATGCTCGGGTTGCTGGCCTCCAAACAGACCTCAAGATGAACAACAATCAATATAGTATTGCTCTTACTGTGACATACGTGCCTTACATTGTCGCCGAATTACCATCAAACTTGATGCTAAAGGTGAGACTCTGGCATCTGTCTTTTGAGGGAAGAAACTGAACATTTGCAAGGCTGTTGGTCCTAACTTGATGTTGCCCACGATGTTGACACTTTGGGGGGTTGTTACCACACTGCAAGGCAAATATATGCGCGCAGTCGAAACACCTGAAACTCATTGTCTGCATTAGGTGTCGTTAAAACATATGGTGGCTTGTTAGCCTGCCGTTTCTTCCTCGGAATGCTCGAAGGTCGGCGACTGCGAACCCATTCCCGATCATGATATTGATGAAGCTATTAGGTGGTGTCTTCCCTGGTCTTGTCCTCTACCTTTCATTCTTCTATCCGCGCCAGAGATTACAATGGAGGTAGGTAGCCCTAAATATTGCCCGAACGAGGCTAATGAATTGGCAGAATTTCTGCTTTCTTCTCGGCTGCTTCGTTATCCGGAGCCTTTTCTGGTCTACTTGCCTTCGGCATCATTAACATGGATGGTATTGGTGGCAAGGCGGGTTGGTGTTGGATCTTCATTCTTGAAGGTCTCTTCACGTTCCTATTCGGTTTGATATCATACTTCCTGCTGCCAAGGGGTCCAGCACATGCGTATTTCTTTGATCAAAAGGAGAGGAATTATGTTGTCACAAAACTCAAAGAAGATGGCGCCACTGGGAGAGATGAATCAATCGATGCCTTCAGCTGGCGTGAAGTTGGCAAGGCATTCATGCTTCCTCAAGTCTGGCTACTCGCCGTCGTTCTCTTCTGTGATGGTAAGTGGATATGAATTTCACACCATGCTTTACTCACCATCTATTAGGTACCGTTCTCTATGGCCTTGCCTAGTAAGTAAGCCTAGCCACACCCAAGCTTCGAATTCTGACATGGATGCGTATGCAGCTTCTCACCGTCAATTGTCCAGGGTCTCGGATATACCGCAGCCCGCGCACAACTCATGACGGTTCCACCTTTTGCTGTGGCCTTCGTCGGTACGTATTGACCCACTACAGAAGTTGACGTGGGAACTGATACAACGTTTCTGCCTTGCGACGTTTATGCCTTGTGTCCTCCGAACTACCTCTGTACTACATGCCCGACTTGATCATGCAGTTGCAACCATCTCTGCGTACATTTCCGACCGTTACCGCTGCCGTGGACTCATCATGATCTTCTCGTCATTGCTATGCGTGATTGGTTTCTCGATGTTCCTTGGTATATACCTTTGGTTTGTTTCCGGGGTTTTTAGATACTGATACGTGGCTCTGCCATAGGCTCCCCGAAGCATAATATCCAATATGGATCCCTCTTCTTCTCCATTCCGGGAACGTACATTGTAGCGCCAACACTGTCCACGTGGCTCGCCAACAATGCCGCACCACACACACGGAGGGCAACAGCCATCGCGATCGGTTTCATCTTGACCAACTCTGGAGGAATCCTCGCGACGTGGCTCCTGGGCTCTTTGAGTCCTCCCCCTCGGTATACCAAAGCCACCATCACTCTTCTCGTATTCTCTATCGCCATGGTTGTCTTCTCTGGACTCAACTGGTATTACCTCTGGGATCAGAACAAGAAGAAACGCGCCATCAGGGCTACGATGACTAGGAATCAGGAAGACCCTCGTCTTGGGGACAAGTCGGCGTGGTTTGAGTACAACCTCTGATACCCTAATTATGTCTCCTGTGTTCGAGCCTCCGTTTCCTACAAGAATCTCAAAATGAACGGGCTTTTTTTTGGAACGAGAGTACGACTAGGAATGAGCTTGGTTGAAAGGCATAATAGTGCTTCCACCGCCGTTGTCCATATACCTTGTACCTCTACTAATTCGTTCTCAGCTATCCTCTCGTTTTCTATGTTTATTGTTAATTTCTCTTGGTTAGGGTATCATTGATACATATCACCGTTCTACGTATAAGAACCTCAACGTGCAATAGCGTATATATGAATAACACATTCTTTTTGTTGTCATTCGTTATTAATCTATATCTGGGGCTCGCGTGAATCGTCGCCGAAATTGGCTGGGGAAAGCGCGTGCTTGCCTGCCTCCACTTCGCTATTCATTCAGAGATTAATGGAACTTTCTTCGAGGATGAGTTTGGATATCTCCAATGTATCCGCAGTCTACCCGAAGTGTTCCCTCTTATCCAAGAACCGCGTTCATGGAGGGTTCTATCATATACACGCTAACTGTCCAAAATATATCTCGGACCGTGCGCGAACGCTTCCTTGGGAACATTATATACCAGGTGCCAGGTTGTCATTTTCAGCGGACATCATGCATCATATGTGGTAAACATGGAGAGAAGTCGAGATATTTACAGTAGTAGTGGGTAAGGCCAGAAACAATTGTGTTTGTGGGTTATCAAGATTTTCGCTGCGCAAGAATAACGTGTTATCCTTGTGTTGCTATGGATTTACTTGCTTTTTTAACTTGCGTTTTTCTTTGCCCTAGCGACCAGTCCCTTGACAATATCGAACTACTCCTGAAGCGTATCACGTAGAGACAGGTTGGTCGTGTCCTATTAAGGTTCTAGCAAATGACGATCCTTGTTTAGAGCTAATTAAAATCGCATTTGATCCCGCGGACTTTGGTCATCACCGCTCGGCAGAAAGTCGGGTTTTAGAAGCAACGATGAGGTCAAGATCAACCTAAGAGTTGCGACCAACTATCTTTGGGATGGATGTTCGTAGCTGGAAACAGCTCAATATCAAATCGAGGTGACTTTGGAGTGGGTAGCTTACTTGAGGCATGGTTACTTCGCGATCAAGCACATGCACCCAAGACATTGGTCCAGCGGGAGGGAGTCCGTGTATGAACCCGACCTTGTTACTGAGCTTGTTCTGAGTATCGATAATCAAATTCCGGGCGCCCGGGTAATCCCGTCTCTCACTGGAGGCGGGTAGCGAACGCAGTTGATTGTGGGCACATCGCTGGGCGAGTTCCACGCCGGGAAAGGTGTGCGTGATCCAGAGATATCCTATGACGTCTTGACCTAAGTCGGCCTCCAGCCCGTCTTTTAGTGCGCATCTTTTGTTTGTTCGACTTCGACGGCGAAATGTTTGTTGGGTGGTTCTGCTGATATCACAAGGTCGTTTGGCGTAGAATTCCATTCGACCTGCGCCTGATGGTTTGTAGCAAGTTAGGGGAATCCGGTGGGAATATGTTAAAAAAGATACCCGGGCTATCCCTGCGCGTATTGGTGATTGTTGACGACGACGGCTAGAAGAATCGTACCTCATATAGGAATTTCATCAGTAGACAGTGTACGCACTTTGTTCTGTATTTCGGGAAAAGAGGTTTCGGAAGGCTTTGAGTCCATCGTTTATTCTTATGATTTGGGGTGAAAATTTGACATCGACGCTCTTGTACTGTCCCGATAAAGGTGGTTGGGAGAGCTCCACGCTCCCATTAGAACTAGAGGGCTTCAGGCTAACCTGTAGTACGGGGGACGAGTGAGCTCAACCGAATCCCCGCCAGCGCTTGGTGTTCTCGAGGGCTTTGGCTTCGCACTTGGTCTTGGAGAGCCCATATTCCGTTTAGCGCTAGATTTCGTCGGGGGAGAGACCTTGTCACTAGTCGACTGACCCTTTGGTGGACGTTGATTCGGGAAGGCTTGCCGGACACTTTTGAGGTTCCTTTGGTCGACCCAGGCCTTGGGATAGAGAGCAACTTTGCTGAACGGGCACGTTCTTCAGGATTACACTCCTCGAAGAATTTGGTGTCGAGGTCAGGTTCGGGTATAGTGTCGTAGCTACTGGTCCAAGCGTAGGTCGAGGTCTGTGGATTGATAGTTGCGAGTTTCGAGCTCTGAGTCGAAGCTGCGTCTGTCCGGATTTAACCCATCGTCCTAAGTGCAAGTTTGGCGAGGTAATGATGCAGGACTTTGGAGAAGTTCATTACATCACGTACTCGAGAAAGGCCAGAGATAGCCCGGATAGTGTGAAAGGCAGGCAAAGACAAGTGATGAGCGTTTTCGAGGATGAGGAGCGTAGGAGGATCGATGGGCTGATTGCGATAGATTGCATTTGAACGCGTCGAGCAGCGCACCTGCTAAGAGAGAGAAACGCTATTTGAGAGAGGTGAGTACCTGCAGAGACCCAAGGAGGGTGAAAGAAGCGAAAATCACGATGCACAAGGCACTGAAGGTAGATCAGCACCTGGGCTAGTGTTTGTTCCTTTGACCCGAGCGACGTGTGGATACCCGGTTGATATATATGGGGAAAGGATTGCTATTGGATTCTTCGGCTGAGCTAGAGGTTATCCATCGACATGTTCATGTTTCATTGATGAAGGGTCTGTTCAGGAATCGGAAACCATCACATCCATCTTGTGGCGCACGATAGCTCGGATGTCACCGGGCTGGAAAGCATGTTTGGCGCGTGCATCGGGGTTCCAGCTACAGGCCTGGTTCGGGTCCAGTCAGACATTAGCCCTGCGACGATAAAGGTAAAGGACAAGGAAGGTGGCTTCAATACCGCGGATGCATTATCAAGAACATTGCCAGAGGGAGTGGTTTGGTTTGGGGTATAGGGAGGCAACAAAACCTGCCATTACGAAGCGACAAATGTCCAGATAGTACAGGGTCGTGTAAGATAGTTGAGATAAATAGGCGGCGAAGTCCCAGAGTTTATAGCATGAGTCGTTGGGGGAAAAGAAGGTCAAGGCAACAGAATATTGGGAGGGTTCAATAGGAGTCCTAACAAACGTTCATTTTTCAAGGTTTACGGAGTAGAGGAGTACACTCACCTGGGCTCCTGCCCAATCAGCCCACTTCTCGCTTTCCGATTGAATTCTCTCCTCCTGCTGCGCGATAATAGCCCAAAATATTTCTGCGCGCATAATGAACGCGAAATATATGATAACAACGAGGAAGATGAGGAGCGCGGCGCGCGCATACGGTGAAGGTTTTGGTTGGTGAAACCGTGGGTCGGAGTCGTATGCAGGTAGATGCCGGAGTGTCCCCCGTTCAGAGGAGTCCTCACCGTCGAACAGGGTGATAGACGAGGCAGAGGCAGAAGCTGAGGTCTCCAAAGAAGAGTTTCGCCTGGACGTTAATCGTATGTCCGACGAGCTGCGAGTCGGTGAGGACGGTAGTCTGTGGTATCTTGCAGTCGACATCTGAGGGTTGTGTACTTGTAGATGAAGAATCGTGTGCGAGTGACGATGTGGTTGTATAGCGTCGTATCTTCCCACGGCCAAGGACCTGATGGGAACATTAAAGCTTAAGATAGTCACTGCCTACCCGTGTGGCTTTGACTTCTGGACCCCACGGCTGTCTCAACTGGTATCTTAACGCACCCTCCAGTTTGGGGTGGACAACTACACAGAATGGTGCTACCTTACGGACAGGCGCGTTTGCACCTAACTCACCGAACCCAATCGAACCCATGTCATCCTCCTTAGCTCGCGAGAACTTACACCAGAACTCCGGGGCAAGTGCTTGCGGACTTACTCGGGAAGATGCGCTCGAAAATGGAGCGAAATCAAGCCAATGCTAACCGAGCATCTCATTAAGGCCATTTTCCTTATCAAGTCCCTCTCTTCATGTCTCCCTTCGCTGAACATCTGATTTGATGCTACGTAGATTGACAGGCTCTGTGTCCCTCTCTTAGACACATGGGTTCGATACTGTGACGAGGCACTACTCCCATATTATACCTGTACGCAAAGCGTTGGAGAGTCTGAGCCTTGCTCTGGCTCCTGGCCGAATCCCGGTCGACCGATCTCTTTCCATCGCCTAGGTTTCCTCTTGAGTGGTTGGCGTCTGAGCGACGGGGAAAGCGTCGGGGGAGGATGCGAAGGGACTGGAGGTATCATTCGACCTCAAAAAGTTGAGTATTGTGTCGAACACGTGGTGGTCGACCCGAATCATGATGGTCCTTGATTTCGAACTCTCAAATCTTCAATCTAATAATGAAAGACCTGAAGAGGGCTCAGATCTCTGAGCTTCGCCCTAAGACGTATTTAAATGCTGATGGGACCCTGATGATGAAGGAGATACATACTGTCTGGGAGGTTTTACTAGACACATCTCGCCCAGTATGTCCTCGACTTCCACGGTACGCATTGAATCATTGTTGTGCCTTCGACACCGGTAAGTAAGAAATTCGAAATCTTATCAAACCATGAGCAAGTTTGAGCCGCCTGATGCGCGTAATTTTGAACCTCGTATTTTGTCATGCGCTGTACGTTTGAGTATTGGACAAGCACAGAAGCCTGTTGTTTGGAATGACGCAGCGTTATCCTTCATTTGCGTGCGCCATGATCTTCAGAGACGGAGACATCGGCTTTGAGTTATTAGAGGTATGTCCGCAGTGATATGACTCTGTTTGACTTTACTAGCAACTGCGGATTGATGTTTATGAGCTTGGAGCCCCCCTAAAGGAAGGGAGCACATGTTTTTATATCTAATCCATGATGCATATTCTGTAAACTGAACAAGGGCTGGGCTACGCGGTTCCATTCCTATACTAGTCGCTCACGGGGAGCTAACGGGACATCCATATCTGCCTGTCACACGGTGCTCAAAAGTCGAGTTTCGCTATAAATATCGCATGGCTAACGTTGTTCAACATCCCGTGTGAAGACTGTTGAACAGCCTTTTTTTCACAATTGGCAATCAACTTTCTGTTGGGGGATTCTCGGTATCATACCGGTCGTAGTATGCCGTGGTTCAAGAGGTGAACTCGTCTGAGGCGGTGTTTGTCCAAGCACCCCGCCCCTGACTTAAAAGTCTATGTGCTCCTATTCGGTATGACCAATGCTGAGCCTTTTTCTCCTGTTAGCCTTTACCCATTCTCTTCTCGGCGCGCCGGCCACCACCCTTAAGGGGTCATCGGCACAAGGAAGTCCATTGCATTCCCTACGGGGAAGAGACTCCTCAAGCATGTTCGATGACAGCCGAACAATATGGGATATCGTCTGGTCATGCTTGGCAACTATCTTTGCCTGTACCTGGGTTGCTCTTCATCCAAATATTCCTTCGCCGAGGGCGGGCTGGAAGGGGCGGTTGAAAATTCGGTTGATGGTGATGGCGTACGCATGGATCGCCCCAGAATGTGTAACGATGTGGGCTATGAGGCAGTGGTTCTCCGCGAGGAAACTGGTGAAGATGTATAACGAGAACCGGGGGATACCAGGTAAGATCCTCCCTTGAGTAAAACACACAGTTCATTCATGACGGTGGTCAACAGAAGATACGCGGAGCTGGATACGCATTATTGGGGATTCGTTGTTTCCTCCGAACAACGACGAAAGTAAGCATCTTGCTATATCGTCAAGTTACTCACTCACCTTGATCCAAACAGCCGCTCGCCTTGGAAGGTGGACCCTTACCCATGGCTTCTTCGCCCAAATGGGCGGTTATATGATCTTCCGCGACAAACAACCCTACTGGACCCTCTTCCTTGAGGATGTCGACCTCGAACGCGATATGCGTCTCGTTCCTTACTACACCGAGGAAGAGCTCATGGATCGCAGCAAAGGAGACGTGCTCTCCAAAGGAGTTGCTCTGCTTCAAACCATATGGTTTTCGACCCAGTACTTCACACGATTGTGCTACCGATTACCCTTGACGGAATTAGAAACCGTGACATTGGCCTTTGCAGTTCTCAACATCGTCACCTATCTTTTGTGGTGGCACAAACCCCTAAATGTCCAATGCCCCATCCGTGTCCATGAGCCGCCTTCGGATGTAGCATTACTACGGTCTGAATCCCGAAACCCATTTTATGACCACCATATCACTCCCCATAACAACTCGTCAACCTCCCTCAGCGATCAGCTTTCAATCCCGTGTCGTGCATTTGATGATGTAATGGACGCTGAGGGCCCCGTTGAATGGGATGAATTATACGAAATACCATGGTTCTACGACCATACCCCAACAGATGATGGGACGACTGTAGCTGGTAGCCCAAGCTCCAGGTCCCAAACCCTCGCCAGGACACCTCCTGTCGACTGCAACGAGATAGGAAAAGACGACGACAACGTGCCGGAAGTGGAAAAAAGGAACTTTTGTGAAGACAGTGAGGAAGACAGTTGGAGAGACCTCAACGAGCTCCCATGGTTTCCGAGTCCGGAGGTACTACTTTCATCCCCCAATGATGAGACAACAAGTGTCATGGACCATCGGATCCGACGAATGGCTTCAACCCCAAGCTCTCAAAGTCCCATCAAGTGGTCTTATAGGTTTCCGCGAAACTGGGGATACCTTCCACGCTGCATCGCCCTCACTATTGATGGCGGTTGGTATACAATCCATATTAGCTACGACGAAATCCAAAACAACGATGACTGGTCGTCTTTTGACTCCCGTAACAACACTCTATCCCTCGATTTCTACGTACCCCTGTCTCTGCGGAACCGCCTGTGGATATTGCAGATGTGCATCGTTCTGCCTTTCTGGTCACCGTATATCATTTTCATGGTTTTGTACACATTCGGCCCCTATCGGTTCTTCGTCTTTCTGCTCTCTCCCCTTGCATTAATGTCAGGGACGTCCCAAAGTGCTCAGATGCCCTGGCTGGACACCCAATATCCACTGCAGGTTCCGACTTTTTATGCAAGTCCGATGGCAACATTGGATCTGAATTCACGTCTCAAAATCTGGTATACGATATTCTTCCTCGCTTCGGTTTTCGGCGCTGTTCATGGATTTGGTTGGGCAGCTTATTTCCCTTCCACCACTGAACTTGTGCTCTGGCGCATATCAACGCTTACCATTTGTGGGGTCCCACCCACCATCGCCCTTTGGCTTTTGTATCGCCGAAGCTCATTCCCCCAGTTTGGAGTAAACACCATAAACGCTGGTTCCGGGACGGGGACATCACCCTTCTTCATCGTTCGGGGGATTGACGTTTATCAGTTCCTAAAATTCCTTGCTGCGAGACCGGCCAGAATAGGCATGCCAATGTACATCTTTGGGCGAATAGTCCTCATAACTGTTGCATTCACTTCTTTGCGGGGATTGCCACCAGATACCTTCCAAACCATGTGGTGGACAAGCGTCATCCCACACCTATAGCAGGTGTGAATCAACGTATTGCCGCACAATTTTGGACGCTGGGTGTACGTCCCTGGAATGCTTCTTCGGAATTACAGAAATGCCATGCGCGTGTGCAGTGGTAGGAGTATTACGAAGGCCTCTTGACCTAGTAGGTATTGATAATATTACTTTCTCCAAAGGTCTTTGTAGACGAACGGAGCTGCTGAAGCCCTGGCCGTAATTTTGAGCGTAGCCTCATGCCATGTGTTGCCAACCATACTTGCGTCTTCGTTGCCGGCCACCCGAGGTCAAGATATCTAAAATGTAGCGAAAGCATTAGATGTCGGAGACTATACATACACCCTAGACTATTCACCACATATAAATGCGTGCCTCAGCTCGAATACTACATTGACAATTCATTTACCTGGAAAAGAAGGCTAAGTCAGCCGAAATGTATATCATACCTAAGTCGTGAATCGGCCATAGTAAGCTTGGGGTATCGTATGCCATCTCCTGTTAGCCTATCATCGTGGTCAAAGGAGCAAAATATCTAGTTGACCCACGCGCGCGAGTAGCCGAAGTATTCAAGAGCTGAACAGTTGGGGGTTGGGCAGTCACACCAGAATATCTGTGTAAATACATCCCAGACGAGGGGCATCGACGTCTAGCTCCCTTGATATTAACCTATATACACCACGTCGAGGACCTATATTGCTTTCAGCGAAATGGAACTTGTGTCGTCGGCCATGATGGTGCAGGACCTGTCGGACTCAGACTGGCCCGGGACCGCGGCCGTGGCTTCGAGATCCTATATTCTTACCCAGGGTCATTTTCCCCAGTCATCCTAGGTTCCAGCAACTCCTCTTCTACTCTCCCACTGTATCTTGATAGGATACTGAGCCACTATATGTGCTATCGCCAAACTACCTTACAGTATTGAAGGGCTATTCTTAGCTCCAAAAATATTCTGTTCCTGGAAACTTTGGCTCCCTTTGTTGCATCGTCATCTTTTGCTCACAAGTGAAACTCTGGGCCTCTGGGTTTTGATACGTGATTGGCATCACTCACAGCCTTATATTAAAAGCCGAATACACCCAGGACCTTTCTTCCAAAGTCTGTAAATTCAATGCAAGCGTTCTCGATTCTCTCTCTCTTTACCCTCTTCACTACTATTCTTTCACTGCCGGCTCCACACTATCCTCCACTTGACCCAGAGGAGTTTGGCCATGACGTATGTCTACCTTTCACGTTCCCAACAACTCTTCTGTTGAACCAGCTTTTACACGTTACAGTTCAAGCAAAGTGCAGATACCATTACCTACGGTTTGCCCTGGCCAGGGAGCGAGTCAGAGGTGGTTGCATCTACCACAAGCTCTGTTCTCGATCATGATTTGAGTATCGGACTGCGTAAGCCGCAGTCTGCCAGCGAAGTACGGATATCGTCTTTTCTTGTACACCGTTCCCAGGCTGATGTTCTGTTTGTAGACTGATAACCTTGTCGATGTTCTTACAATCTCAATTGCCGAACTTGCTAAGTCAGCATTAGCGTTCAAGCTTCAGACTTCACAGAGAGTGTACCCGCACGCACTCTCGCACGTGTTTGGAGGTTGGACCTGACCATTAGCACTTTGACATGATATCGGGAATCCTCTCCGAAACTCAAGCGGCAGTGACCACGCTCCCTCCGGAATGACAGAAGCTATGCCAGGATATCATGAGGAGTGTCTGATGATGGTGATATGTCGCGAATAGTGGCGTCTGTCCATGCTTGTCTGCGTCCTTGTGCTAGACTTCACCTAGAATGTCCTTTTTGTCAGTAACACCAAAAGCTGGGTTGGCACTCGCACCCTGCAGCTAATTCCTTCTGCGCTGTATTGCAATAAGACATCTACCATTTTGCACAATTTAATTTCTCTGGTTTCGATTCATGAAGCATCTCACGTTATACAGTCGAGGCTCTGAATGGTCTCAGCACAGAACACATCACATGAGCCCCCCTTCTGTTCTTCCTCACTGGCGGACCGCGCGACGCACTCCAATTCCTCTATTTTTGTGCCTGCGAAGCGACCTCAATGATCAGCTGCAACATCTGAGCCCAAGTTCTACTGCTGACATATGTCAGGAATAGAACCACCAAATGTCTATATATTCTCTTGCACCAGCCAGTCAGCTAACAGGACTTCTCCTTCGTTTGGCTTCCCTTGTGGAGAACTACCGGAAAGATGTTAGTTGCAACAAAAGGCCTCATGATTGGCCTGCTCCCATTCCTGCAACCGATGTCCCTTGTCTCTGCGGCTATGTTTCATCCATTCACGTCGCTCTCCTTGCCACTCCGGGATACATTCGATAACCAGGCCGCTTCACCTAACGGATCTGTAAACTTTGATGGTCACGGGGCGAGCTTCGATAGTCAATTTTTGCCGTCGGGTCCTTGGCTCCATGACGGAGTGAAGGTATGCCTAATCTCAGCCTCTCAATCCCGAGTAGTGACTAATTAACGACATATGACGTTGATCACAGTATGATATTCCTGAAATGTGGGGAAATGGAAACGACAACGTTATTGCGAATGGGCAGATCGTGAGCATCGAGCCGACATATGTGCACGAGCTACACTTTTTATACGCGGGAGACTCTTCGGGTGGGGAGTTTGTGAAGAATTTTGTGCTCAATTTTGAGGATAATTCGACGTTGACTGTTCAATGTGAGTGAGGACTTGATATCACAAAGGTTGTACGCTCCGTCTAATGATGTGGAACAAGTGTATGCAAAGAACTGGTGGAAGTTGCATGACGTGGACAAGGGAGCCATTCAGACGTAAGTAAAATCCGTGGTTACTTAAGATGAGGCGACTTACAACGCCTACGTAGACCATACCATTTTGAAAGAAACAACAATACCCTCGTTAAGAACTTTAACTTGACTCAGATCCACCAGTGGTCCACCGCTGTCCCTTCCGAGTCCAAGTTACAATCCATCGCATTCCCACTAAACAACCCCTCACACCAGCTCCATCTTTTCGCTATATCCTACTCCCCTTCAGTAGGATCACCGACAACGACCCTACAGGGAACACAAAGAGATTCAAAAGCTCCAGAATCCGAAGCGGCGCTCTCGGTCCGTCGCGTGCGCTTCACGACCAAATGGGAACTCATCAGTGCTCCTTCTCAAAGTCAAAGAGCTCAAATTGTAGAAGTAACGCTTGCAAACCTCCTCCCGACGTTCAGTCTCTCCCATTCCACCTCGATCAATTCCAATCACACGATCAGTATCAAAGGGAATGGAATGAGAACCGTCCGGCCAGGGAATGTATTTCGTCTTGTACCAGGTGATCAGGCTCGGATCGATGTTCTTGTTACGGGTACCGAGAAAATGAAGGCAGGAGAGGGGGCTACTGTGGAGGTGAGAGATAGCCGAGGGAAGGTTATTGGATCTGTCGGTGGATGGGAAGTTTCGCCGTTGGTTGAGGAATGGACTGCTGATGCGGCTGTGCTTGCGAGGCACGAAGTGCCGACATGGGTGTGTCATAAGTTCCCCGGTGGTGATTAGTAGGTTCTTGCTGACGGTGCCGCATCTAGTGGAAGAAAGCAAAGTATGGGATATTGTGAGTTTCATCTATCTTTGCGAAAGATGGACATCTAACTTAACGGGGTTTCCGAAGCATACATTGGGGCGTCTACAGCGTCCCTGCATGGGTACGTCATGCTATTCAATAATAGGTCAGATAGGAGTCGGCGTCGCTAATTAAGCTTCGTGTATCCCCTTAGGCGCCGAACGGCACATACGCAGAATGGTACAAGTAAGTATCGCTCTTCCGAGTTATACGTCAAAACAAAAAAAAAACTCACCCACTGTTAATTGACAAGCTGGAACCTCCATAACCCGCCAAATGCGAATAGTCCAGTATGGAACCACCATCTCCAAACCTATGGCCCTGTACGGCAAATTGTCGCTTTATCACCTCTCGTTGATATTTACCGTTCTTCCCGGAACAGAACATTGTATACGACGATTTTATTGCCAATTTCACCGCGTCCAAATTTAACGCTAGCTCTTGGCTGGACTTGTTCGACAAGGCCGGAGCAAAGTATTTCGTTTTCGTCACGGTAAACTTTCCGCTCACCATTTCCCGCAAACCATAATGCCAAGATCTGATAAATAAATAGAAACATCACGACGGGTTCGCACTTTTCGATACTGGGAACACGACTCACCGAAGCAGCGTTTACCTCGGACCCAAACGCAACTTTCTCAAAGAACTAATGGAAACTGCGAAACGTGAGAAACCGCATATCCACCGAGGAACATATTACTCCTTGCCCGAATGGTTCGACGGTCTCGCCGTGCCCGAGTGTCATCTTTGACTCATATTTTCCAGGTTCAATCCTGATTCCGCCAAATACGGTTTTGGTGAATGGCCAGGTGGATTAGCGCACAACGCATTCAACAACTCCGAGATCGAACCTTATACCGGAAGACTGGAGATAGGTGATTACCTGGATGACCTGCAGCTGCCGCATATGCTCGACTTGGCAAGGACTTACGATACTGAAATCATGGTAAGATTCAACGACCTTGGCAAAAGAGGTATACCCATTCACTCACCACACTCAGTGGTGCGATATCGGAGGTCCAAACAAAACGTTAGACATGGCGGCACAATTCTATAATCATGCACAGAGCCAAGGAAGACAAGTCACCATCAATAACCGTTAGTTCGGACTGAAGCACTATTTGGTTTCTCTGACGTAAAGTCGTAGGATGCGGAGCTGTCCCAGACTTTGATACTCCGGAATATGCGACGTTTGGTGCTATCCAAACGCGCGATTGGGAATCGAACGAGGGCATGGATCCCTTCAGTTACGGGCTCAACTCTGCGACGAACGCCAGCCAGTATAAGAACGCAACAACCATTATACAAACGTTGGTTGACATCGTTTCAAAGAACGGCAATTTGTACGTTTCGGCAACTGTTGTAAACTAGCCAAGCCTGATAGGTTAAAACAGTCTGTTGGATGTGGGTCCTAACGCTGAGGGTGAGATTATTACCCCGATGGCCGAGAACTTGTTGGACGCGGGGAGCTGGCTTGAATACGGAGGCGAATGTGTGTTTGATACGGTTCGTACAAGACTCAATGGTAGCGAACAATTGCAGATGACGTGCTTTCCTTAGGACTTTTGGTTTCAAAGCTCGCAGGACCAGACACGGGGAACCACAGCACAACCGCCGGCTCGATTTACCACGACGCCAAAGACATTCTGCGTGATCGCCTTCAGCAAACCATCAGCAGGAGAGGTGGTCGTACAAAAGCGGCTTCCGTTGCTACCTGACGACAAAGTTTTCCTGTTACACCCAAACAGCAGCATCAGCAACACACCGCTAGACTGGATCGTAGGAGCAGATGGAAGGACAACGATACACGTTCCTGAACAACAAGTGGAGGAAGTGCGCAACGCTTGGGCATTCAGGATTATGTATAGCGTAGCTTAAATGAAATTGGGATCAATAACGATGGTGGAATACATAGCCCAGTCAAGAATCGTAACTACTGAAGTCGAACATATACAAAGCGGGGCCAGCAACGATGTTCTCGTCGCTCACGGGCTTATCGTCGTGAGTCACATACACGAAATTGGCGCCTGTGTATTTTACCTCCTTCGGAACTACGAAGAAACCGTCCTTTTCTAGCTTGGCGGGGAACTCGTTGAAGCCGGACCTAAAGACTATATGGAGCAGCTTCTCAGCGCAGGACTCGACACCAGGGAACTTGACTTGGCCCTTCTCTCCTGGCCTGAGTTGATCAACAACCTCGAGTCGGGGGAACAGATCGGTAGTACGAGGGGGGAGAAGGCGGGCGTTCTCTGGGGGATAGGAGTGGATGTAATGGCTGAGGAGTGTCCAGGTCTGGCGGGGAGTAAGCGGGGTATCGAAAGCAGTGTTCCATGGATTTTGACGGAAGATGGCAGAGCTGATCCAACTAGCATGGCGAGCTTCGACCCCGAGGATGCTACCATCGATAGCGCGATAGTCCTTCTTCTCCAAGAGACCCAGAGCACCAATGTATGCACCTTCCACTATGGTCGCGATGTCCAGAGCAGTCTTGGCAAACAACTTGGGATCGCCCAACAAACTGTTACGCAAAAGAGAATAGGTGAGAACAGTGCATATATGCGCATATAGTCGCGACATACAATTGATATCCGCAAGATTGGACGATGGGCTCGTGCGCTGCTTTGATGGCCTCTGTAAGAAACGCTTCGTGCACCTTTTCATGGTGCTGTATTTGCAGGAAACGACTGCGAGCGTAGTGAGGAAAGCCAGCCTTGGCAAAGTCGGTCTCAGAGAACTTGTGGAGAGCCTCTTCGTAGAAGGCGTTCTCTAGCTGTGCGAGAGAGAGCTCAAAGTTAAGGACGGCGATATCAAAGTCGTCGGGACCAGAGCGAGGGGTCGGAGCAGCAGCAGCCAGAGCAGAGAAAGAAGCGGCGAGCAGGGCGATGATTCGCATGGTGGGTATGAATATATGCGGGGTAAATGGAGGATGTGCGGTAGGATAGCAAGTGTGGTAAAGAGTGTAAGAAGTGGGAGATAGGATGGAAAGATGTTCAAGAGTCGGTCTGAGGAATTGCGAGCGAGCATCCGCGTCTTATAGACGACCAGAATTTGGTCCTCGATGTTTGCCGCAGCGACAGAATTAGAACAAATGACCTCATGTCTGAGATAGAGGACGGCGAGGAGGACGACAATGACGCGCTCCCGCAGTAATTAGGACGCGTTCAAAGCCAGTCATCCGCGATTGTCACTCATCTCACGTGAATCAACGTCACGCTCCTTCCCCCGGGTCATGGGACCACCGAAAATCGACATTTCGTATTCCTTATTCTGTTGGTTCATCTCGGCCCCTCCAATTTGACAGGTTATTGCTGCACATGAGCCCGCCCTCCATCCCATTTGACCGTTGCATCATTTCGTGCCTCGCATCTCCTATTGGTTTCTCCCGTCACAGTAGTGGTCCTTGTCTTGGCCTGGTCTTGGCATCGCGTACTCAACGCAATACTTCCAACACTCTATTTCCGCTTCTGTCCTCCATATCACGTTTTGTGATGCAACGGCCAGAGGATGCCGGAAGCATGCAAACTCAGGCTTCAGGGTGCCCCCAATTACCGAACGAGACAAACACCGGCATCGCCTGGCACGTCGGACAAATTTGTTCTTATTACGAGAACGGACCATGTATTCCGGTTTAGAGTTTGTAAGGGACCGCCTTGCCCAGAACGGGGTCACAGTCCTCGGAATATGGCCGACATATAAATTCCAGACACCATGCCAGTACCTATTCTCCAGGTTCAGCTTGCCTTGAGCCCCCATTTCTGGTCATCCCTCTGTCAGTGGACTATCCAGCCCGTTGTTCGTACACCATGATTGCAAAGTTCTTTGTGACCTTCGCTCTCGCTGCCCTAGGTCTTGCTGCCCCAGCAGTCGAGAACCTACTTGACAAGAGACAACGAGCCCAGGTTATTACCCACTGCACCGTGCCAAATACCGCGGCTCTGACGTTTGTGAGTTCTCTTAGTACACTTTTAGTATCGCTCTAACGGCTGTCTCCCTCTCAGGACGATGGCCCTTACATTTACGCGTTAGTTTTGCCTGTTTCTTGCCGCTAATATCAACTGAAGGGCCTCCGCGCAACCTAACAGTAAGGATATCGTCAACATCCTTGACGCGAACGGCGCCAAAGGAACCTTCTTTTACAGTTAGTTCCATTCCCACTGCGTCCGCCATTAACGCCATACTAACCACAATTATCACACCGACTAGATGGGAACAACTGTATGTACCCCACGGCCCAGCCACACCTCCTTTAACTCAATTGTCCGGTCTTGGTATCAGGGCGATGTATCTACGATCAAGATATGGTTGACAACGTCAAATACGTCTATAACCATGGTCACCAAGTTGCCTCACACACATGGGCTCACAAGCACCTCACTTCGCTCACTTGGGATCAAGGTAGGTTTCCCATCTTCATTGGCTATTCTTCATGTCTTCCCGACCTCTAACGTCGAAAATTCTGTCACCGAACATCTAGTTCATGATGAGATGTGGCGCGTCGAACGTCAGTGAACCGACGAATTTTTTTTTTTTTCCTTTCTGAATTCTAGCTCACATCTTGACATCACTTTTGATGTGCCGTGTTCGTTCTCGCTCCCGCATCCACTTCTCTGTTCGGCATCAAAACAGTGGCCCTAATGCGGATCACGGGTGCCAACCCGGCATTCATGCGCCCTCGTATGTCACTCACTCTCTATCATTGAGCACTACAACCCATTCACTATCCTCAGCTTATGGTGAATACAATAACATGGTCCTGGATGCCTCCGGTATCCGCGGACAATCCGTCGTCATCTGGGACCTCGAGTGCGTACTTATTGCAACACCACCTCGTCACCATGATCTGATAAACTCTTCTTTCTAGTTCGGGTGACTCTACCGGTTCTAGTGTCTCCCAACAGAAGGCCCAATACGATTCTGCCGTATCTCGGCGCCCAAGCACAATTCTCTCCCTTGAGCACGAAGTCTACGGTACGTCTTCATTTCATTTGGTAATGATTTCCACATCCTACTCACCTCTCCTGCCTTGACTCTAAAAATAGATTCAACCGCGTAAGTACTAGTTGCCACTCTGCCGAGATTAGCCCCAACCTGACCCTTTCGGACCCTGGTGATCATCAATCTATAGGCACCAAGTCCTTCAATACGCCATAACCAAGCTCAAGGGCGCTGGTTACAGACTTGTCACCGTTGCCGAATGCCTTGGAAAGCAACCCTACCAGAGCGTCGGGTCCCCTCAGTCCCGAACCGTTAGTAATCTTTCCCTACCTTTTTCTTCAAGCCTCCATAAACCTGACTTGGTTCATCTCGGCAGTCTGAGTGGCATTGCTGAACATTCAATTGTCATCCCCCCGGATACATTCCACCATGGAGGAAAAGCATAATTACGACAATCTGGACTGTTGTTCCTACTTACCGTTACAAACACTTCACGACCCTTTTACTGCTACTGCCCTGTCTTGCTTTGCTTTCTAACGGATGTGGGACAATACCCCCTCAATGACTTGGACTTGGATTTTTTTCGAGCACTCTTATGCTATCTTCTATACCTCACGGCATTGCTATATTCTCCGCGCAATCTTCTAGTGATTCTGCTTTTTGAGTCTGGACATCCTTGACATACTTATGACATGGATGTTGAAATACATGATTGTTCTTCGCCGAGTCTGTATTTCTACCTTTACACACAAACTGGCTGATCGTTATCATTTACAGTCACCCCTGTCTTAACCAATAGTAGTTGGTGGGAAGGACCAAGCTATGGGTTATGAGAGAGTTGGGTTAAATCAAATAGGCCAAAGGCTTGAGAAATTATACTACTCATCTATAGAGGATCTACAAAGAATATAACAATGGATGGCTTTCTATGACATTTATGATCCTAGATTATTTTCCAAACTGCAGTTGAGCAGGGTACCTTGACAGTTTTAACAGAAGGCCTTAACCATAGACCTGTTACACTAAACTAGATAGACCATCAATATGTGAAGTAGTCAAATCTCATGATGGCAGGCATGAAGGTGGAATAGTACCATCTCAGCAATAGCTCATTCAATCATGTCCAATAAAGGGAGAACAGGAAGGTGTGCATGTTTGCCAGTAAGTAGGCTCTTGGGAGGACAATTGGGTGGGCATTTACACTGCTAGCTGACACCTGATCTCCACAGGACTCCCAGCTCAGTGCAGATCCTCTCCAGATGTTCATGGAGTAGCTCTGTAACCCAACCTGTCCAGAGAGTATTGATGTATGATATAGGATGTTGATATAATCTTGTTGTAAATATTCAATGAGAAGAGGGACAGTGGTAAGTAGTAGATAGAGAGCCTCATGGAGGAGAATCTCCAGAGCTTTGCAGGAGTCATCTGCCAGGCTGGCATGGCTATTGTAGCTTGATAAGTGGACTTGGGTCAAGAAATCTCGTGCAGTGATAATTGGTTGATCATTGGTTAGGACCTCAATGATGGTATCAGTATTTTCGTACTCAGATAGACAAGCCCGACAGTAAAAACTATGCTAGTACCCTTCCTTTCCAATTCAGATGTCATTGTTGAGCAGGATTTAATTAGAATTTGACTGTGGACCGCCTTTCCCAGAACAACGACATGATCTTCGGAATAGGGCCAACATATAAATTCTAGACAGAATGCCCGTGGCTATTCTCCTGGCTCAGCTTTTTGAATCCCCGTTTCTGGTGCTTCCTTTGCCAGTGGTCAATCCAGCCCTTGGTTCATACACCATGATTGCAAAGTTCTTCGTGATTGTCACTCTCGCTGCCCTTGGCCTCACTTCCCCAACAGTCGAGGACCTACTCGACAAGAGACAACAAGCCCAGGTTATTACCCACTGCACTATCCCAAACACCGCCGCCCTGACATTTGTGAGTCCTCTTGGCACTCTGTCGATATGATTCCAATAGTTGTCTCTTTTTCAGGATGATGGTCCTTACATTTACGCGTCGGTCTTTCCCATTCTTGTCGTCAACATCAACTCTGAGGGGCCTCTGCGCATAACAGCAAGGATATCGTCAAGATCCTCGATAAGAACGGCGCCAAAGGAACCTTCTTCTACAGTAAATTCCATTTCCACAGCCTTTCACTACTAACACTTTACTAACCACATTTATCACACTAACTAGATGGGAACAATTGTGTGTACTCTGTAGCTCAGCCACACCTCTTTTAACTCAAACGCCCGGTCCCGGTACCAGGGCGATGTATCTATGATGACGATATGATTGCCAACGTCAAATACGTCCACAGCCGTGGTCACCAAGTTGCCTCGCACACATGGGCTCACAAGCACCTTACTTCGCTCACTTGGGATCAAAGTAGGTTTCTTCTTCTCGTTGGCTGTTCTTCCTGTCCACCAAACCGCTAATGTCAAAAAATCTGTCACCCGAACATCTAGTTCATGATGAGATGTGGCGCGTCGAACGTCAGTGAACCCACGACTTTTTTTTTCCCGTTCTGACTTCTAGCCCACGTTTTGACCTCGCTTATGACGCGCCGTGTTCTTCTCCGTATTCCCGCCCCTCCCATCCAATTCTTTATTCGGCATAAATAACAGAGGCCCTGACACGGATCACGGGTGCCAATCCGGCATTCATGCGCCCTCGTATGTCACGCCCTCCCTATTATAGAGCACATCTAACAACCATTTGCTATCTTCAGCGTACGGTGAATACAACGACTTGGTCAGAGAAGCTTCTGGTATCCGCGGGCAATCCCTCGTCATCTGGGACCTCGAGTACGTATTCATCGCAACACCTCTCTGTCATCATGATTTAGTAATTTGACAAATCCTTCTTTCTAGTTCGGGTGACTCAACCGGTTCTAGTGTCTCCCGACAAAAGGCCCAATACGATTCTGCCGTATCTCGACGCCCAAAGACAATTCTCTCCCTTGAGCACGAAGTCTACGGTACGTCTTCATTTCAAGTGTCTGGTAATGATTTCCACATCCTACTCACCTCTCTTGCCTTGAATCCAAAAATAGAATCAACCGCGTAAGCACTAGTTACCAGCTCCAACCAGCTCTTTTCCGATATCCCCTGCTCATGGTGATCATCAACCGATAGGCACCAAGTCCTTCAGTACGCCATCAACAAACTCAAGGGCGCTGGTTACAGGCTTGTCACCGTCGCCGAGTGCGTTGGAAAACAACCCTACCAGAGCGTCGGGGCTCCCCAGACTAAGGACGTTAGTATTCTTCCCCTGCTTCTCCGTTCTAACCTTCAAAAACCTGACTTCGTTCATCTCGATAGTCTAGCTGGCATTGCTAAACGCTCAACCTCCGCTTCCCCGAACACATCCCACCAGGAAGGAGAGCACATTTGCTGCAACTCGAACGTGCATCCGGACCGTTGTTCCAACTTACTTCTGTGGACACTTCACGACCCCCGACTTGCTACCATATTTCGTTTTGCCTTCTAAAGACAATACCCTTAACGGCTTAGTCTTGGATTCGTTTCGAGCACCCTCACGCTATCTTCTCTGCCTCCTGTCGTTTCCATATTCCCAGCGTAAAGTCTTCTAGTGTATGCGCTTCTTGAGTCCGGACGTCCACGATGTACTTGTGACGTGGATGTTGAAACGCACGATTGTTCCTAGCCGGAGCGGCATTTCTATTTTTACTCGCGAATTGACCGATATTAACTTAGGAACTTGAGAAGACCTCGATAACGACGGCCCGTCTGGTCAAGTGAGCTCCATCGTGTGGAGAAGATGTCAATGAGTTCACTATTCACTTTCGTGAGACGATCTGACATTCTTATCGATGAGCAGGTATGACAGCGGACGCAGGAGTTGTGAAGTGGAAATGATTAAATGCAATATATGATACAAATCTATGGGTACAACACGAAAAAAAACGCTGAAAGCGCACTGTAGGAAATGAGAAAAATGATATCGGAGTGACCAGAATTCCGCAACAGAACAGAATACAACGACTTCATCAATGTTCAAAAAACCCGTAATGGCAAAGCACAATCCTCAAACCCAACTTCTCTAAACATTCCATCCTCCATTTCTGCTGGAAATTCGGCTTAGGGCAACCAAGCTTCATCTCCTTGAACACAGTCCTCGCCTCAACACCATCTACATCCGCCCCCGATTCCATCTGGACGCACGTACACGTCGAAACATGCATACCACCCACACAAACGCTCCCACCAACATGTATACCCATCCTCGCCTCAAGCATGGTCAACAATGGGTCAACAATCGCCAGGCTCATCCCCAACCTCTCCAACTTGACACCAATCTCTGCCCTTCCCATCCGTTCCCAAACTTCCACAGGCACCCGCACATGATCCGCCAAACTAAGCTCCCTCAATTCCCCCCCGACCTCCAGTAACCTCCCCAAATCCAACTCGAGCGAGTTCCTGCCAATATGAAGTCTCTGAATCGAACACGCACTCCGCGAGATAAGATCCGCATAACAATTCGTCTTCTCATCCGACCCAAGCGCGTCATTCCTCCAGTCGAACCGCGTCTGAAGCGTATGTAGACAAGGCAATTCAAACAGTTCCATAAACCTGCCATGATGAGCAGTTGACTCGAAGCGAATGAGTAAAGACCGAAGGTTCGATAGCCGTGTCGGCGGCAACCGCGCAATAAGCCTCGACGTTGAATCCTCAATCCGCATCACCCGAACACTCGCCTCCCTCAACTCCGAACAAAGCCTCAACATCGCATGACATCCAATAGGATCACTTAGCAGGGTATCCAGATGCAGTACCCTCAACTGCTCCCAAGGCAAGTTCAACGCAGCAGGGTTAAACGTCCCATCAAACCCGCGTATCACAACACTCCTCAACCTTCCCGCATCCCTGAACGCAGTCGCCTCCAAAGGCTCCATACGGAACATCCAACTATCCCTCAAGAATATATCCACCTCCTCCAACACCGGATACGACCCCGTTGGCAAAGTAATCAATGCATACATCTGTTCCCCAGATATATTCTGAATTTCGAGTTTCCTGATCCGGTACGTATGGGGTACGATAAGATCGACAGGGAGAATGGGATGTCGGATACCGGGTAACGGGAACGGAGCCCGAGGGGCAGTGTGGATCTTGAACGAAAGCGGACGATCACGACATCGATTAAGCCACACACACAACGCGTTCAACGCGTGGTTATTCCTCCATGCCCGTGTACTTAGCGCCACTTCGAAATCATTCCACAGTTCCTGAGTTTCCAGCGCCAGTGAACGCCATGATGAGCAGATACGCGTGAGCAATAGAGGTGCTTCTTCAAGGCGTGGTGGGAGATGAACGGTTTCAGGAAGACATGCGACGAAGATTTCTCGTAGGATTTCTGGGGGGAGGCGTTTATACGGGGCGAGGGCGATACGATATCGTTCAGTTTGGCCATATAATTGGTCACGTCTTGTACACAGGGACTCTAGACGACGTTGGGTCCGAGCAATGTTAGATTCGAGTTGTTTGAGCTCGAGGGTGGCATTGGTCAGGCTGGTTCGGATTCTGCGTGCATCCAGGTCCGAGGGTATGATGTCGTTCAGTGAGGAAAAGGGAATAGTTCCCAGGTCCACCAGCTTGGACCTAATGGCATGTCAGCCTCGAGCAACGGTAGTAACGAATTGGCACTGACCTGTGTGGTTTGGGTTTCGGACGCCTGTGAGCGATCGGCATTGAAGATGTATGACGAGGAAGAACGTTATGTGAGGCTAGTTAAGAACGCGGCAGCATGCACCTGACACGCGGCACACGGGAAGACATAGGTTCCGTGATTTGGTGACTGTAATTAGTCTCCTGATCGACTAACGCTCCACCAGTGAGCCAGTGAGGTGGCCGCACCCTTCTTCCGTGCTCACCTACGCACAACACCAGGGTGAGCTTGGACTTTGCGCTGGCCGTATTAGCACCATCCCTGTGCGTAACAAGCTCAAGAGACACTCACCAACTATGTTTCTGCGGAAGTGACTAGTCTGCCGGAATAGGGGACTATCAAGATCCGTGAATGAGCGGGACAATCCCGGATGCGGTCCCGAGGAAGTTGGGTCACCGGTCGTCCAGCTTCTTGAGCAGGACCCAGTATTTTTGTAGCTTCCCAGCGGACATGGTGGCTGGTGGAGAAACCGCTCAGGTCGATGATATGCTCTACTTATCAAGCGGCGTAACTCGGGCGATAAGAGCATGTCATTCGGGTTTCTTCGGAGCCAGTCCCCATCTTCGCTGACTAAGCACAACAGGGCTCACATCGCGTAAGATGACGACACCAAGCTTTTTATTCACTGAGGCAGCTATGTACTGCAAACCCCTGCAAATACATCATGTAGCGCTAACGAAAGCTCAGAGTTCCTGGAAGAGGCAGTGGCTGCTCACAACATTAAATCGCTTGCTAATGCCCAAGACCAGAGGTGGTGCGTACTGGCAGAGCGATCCCCAACGCATTATAAAACGCAACGACATCGGCACGCAATGTCGCTCCATCCTGCCTAATCAGTGAGGAAACAGTGCTGCCGCTGGGGAAAGTTTCAATGGCTGCGAATACGTTCTCAATGACTGGGGTCAACTGGCTATTAACTTGATCAACAATAGCGGTGAAATCTGCCTCGGGTATAGGAACAGGAAGACTCTTTGCGGCAATGAGGATCAGTCCGTGCAGAGTGTCAGCTCAACTTACCTCTATGTCAACCACCCCATTTTCAAATCCTTGTTCCAGGTTGGTGAGCGCGGTATGAATTTTCTAGCCGACATTGACCTGGCAATTCCAACGATGTGAGGGACACAAACTTACCAACGCTTGAGCTAGCGTTCCACCGGTCGATGGAAAGTCCGATAGTGCGGTAGCGGCAGTGTTCGCCTCGTCTGTCAGTTCCGTAATCAAGTCTACAATATCTGACGGTGTAGTTCTCCTCTGAGGAAGAGACGATACAACAGAGCAGAAGAAAGCCAAGAAGAAGGCATACAGGATATTCATCGCGACGGTACGGCTTGAACCACGGGCTCGCACTTCTTATACCTAGACACGTACCGTCTGGCGAGGATCATGACAAGATTTTGACAGCGAGCGCCCGTTCCCCAATACACGAACGCTTGGTTGTCGACTCTAGCAGTGAGAAAACTCCAACATATGGGGGCGTGGCAACAGCTCTGGCAGACACTTGTCTCCGACGACGGTGTGCCCATTATGCCCATCAGGATAACAGTACCTGACTGGAGTCCCGCAGCACAAAAAGCAGCTGAAATTGTAGGTCATGCGACAAAACTTTATACATTGGTGCGTCAAAGTGTCAATCAAGTCGGAAATATCTAATCACTCATTTATGCTGAAATTAGAACAAAAACATTCCTAGACCTTACCCTGCGTGATCATGACGCCGTAAGAGTACAGTCATCCTCACTGTGATAAACCATTGCATATGGTAAGCCCTCAAATGCGACATCATCTGTTCATTCAATGGTACCGACCCGGGTACTTACTCGGCATACGTCTTTCGCCCAGCCAAAGTTCTTCCCACTCGTGATTCATCTATTAAATTCGTCACCTCTTATCTTATACCGAATCCATAACCAACACATGTCAGGTCGACAAATCAAACGGAGATATCCCTCTCGAGCGGCGGCCAGGCAAACCCATGAACTCTGTTTTTCCTTGGCATAACCGCGCTCAAACGAGCCTATGATTTCGCACAAAGATGCAATGACTAGGAAGACATCTCGTGACTAGCCCGCATCTTTCTCACCTTCGGTCTTGAGAAAAGTCAAAAGCAGATCAGGAAAGCGGCCTTCCATATCGAGCCACCTTCAGGGAACAACTTCTCAGTTGAGCGACTCAGGTGACCGACAGCGACGCTTCTTTTAATAAAACACACATGCTATCTGATATTCGACTACAACACAGACATTGCATTTAGGCAATGCTCCTTTCAAAAAGGTATTTCGACTGGGTGTGATTGGACGGTCCCTGGCGTCGGTTACACCGATTGTTGTAAGCGTGATCGCTGACAGCGCGTTTCGCAAAGAAAACGATAATCATATGTATTACCCCACATCATGAGGACTGGAAACAACACAAGGATAAAAGGTCGAGATATTCAGCCAGAACGAAACAGCTCACTTCAGCTTCACATCCAATCCAACTACAATGGTCAACTTCTTCTCTCTCGCTCTCGCTTTCACTGCTACCACCGGCGTCTGGGCAACCCCCATCAAGCGTACCACCCAGGACGTTCTCGCCGCCATTGCCGAAATCTCCACCGGCACTACCAACCTCGACAACCTCATCACCGCGTACCCCTCGACCGGTGGCACCCTCGCCGGTGCACTTGTAAGAACAATCCATTATTTCCTTCATCAATCCGTACTCAACAACCGTCCCATCCAGGCAATTCACAACAGCGCCACTAGCTTGAACGGTATCTTGACCGATGCCACCACCGTCGTGAACGTATGTAAAGTCATGTACGGTCCAAACCAACAGATTTAGGATTAACCATTTCGCATTAGGACAACGGCCCCGCCGATCACCCCGACGCTGACGACATCTTGAACGCCATTCTCGCCGTCGAGCCTACCATCAACCACGCTCTCGTCGGTATCGTTGACAAGAAACCCGCCTTTGACGGTCAGTATACATTATCTCTCATCAGTGATCCAACTGAAATTTGGTTACAGCCCTTCCTCTCGGTGGTGTCCCCGCTCTCGTCTTGTCCGATCTCACCACTTTAAAAGGGTCGACTGAAGGTTTCGCCAACGCCTTGATTGACAATGCCCCCGTAAGTCTCCTTCCATGCCATGAATCCGACAAGTTCTGACGAATTCCCAACCAGGCCGACCTTGTCGATGACGGCACTGCTTACAGGGACCGTCTCCTCGCTGCCTTCGACGTCGCCATTGCCGCCTACTAAGCTCGACGAACAACGTCTTTCTTCTGTACTCGGTATCTTAGCAATTCTCAGTAGGGAATAGGACAGAGGGACAAAGTAGATTCCAAACAGTCGAAAGATCGAATTAATAACAAATATGTTACAAGTTCTACACAGCTTTCAAACGAAAGAATACCAAAGGTGATGGGTATCGCCGGCTCAACAGGATGAAATAGGTGTATCATTACGCTAAATGACCAGCAGCCTTCTCCAATGCCTGGAGCACATCCTGAACCAAATCCTCCTCCTCCTCAACACCAACACTCAGCCTCACCAAACCATCGCTAATGCCCAGCTTCTCCCGCTCAACCAACGGCACACTACCATGTGTCATCTTCGCAGGATGCTCTGCCAAACTTTCCACACCACCCAAACTCTCCGCCAGAGTGAACAAACGTGTCGAAGTCAAAAACTTGTCCGCAGCCTCGAGTCCACCTTTAATCCGGAACGAAATCATGCCAGAGTACGGGAAATCCGTGTCGGCAGAGAGATCACCAGGTAACGACTGGATCCACTTCTTGGCATGAGGGGAAAGTGATTGCCACGCGATATGATGCCGTGGATGACTGGCAAGTCCAGGATAGGTAACATCCTCAACGAGAGGACTGGCCTTCAGGGCACGTGCGACTGCTAGGGCGTTCAACCCATGTGCCCTCATTCGTAGAGCGAGGGTCTTGGCACCCCGTTGGGCAAGCCAGGAGTCATAAGCGGATGGGACGGCACCAATAGCGTTTTGTAGGAAGCGGAGCTTGTTTGCAAGTTCCGTATGGAAAGGGGTATCAGGCAGGATAAGGGCTCCCATGACGACGTCTGAATGCCCGTTGATGTATTTCGTGAGGGAGTGCAGGACGATATCAGCTCCAAGTAGGAGAGGAGAAGAGTAGAAGGGTGAAAGGAAGGTATTATCGACGAGAATAAGGGGAGGATTGTCTAGTTTCGAAATGTGTGCCCGGATCGACGGAATGGATATTAAACGAAGTGTCGGATTAGTCGGGGTCTCAATCCAGATAAGCTGTGGTCAAGGTGAGATTACACTCGACATAAAATGAGAGAAATGAGCTTACCTTGGTATTATCCCGAATTTGACTGAGAAGCTCTTCTCCATCCTCGCTCAAGTTCTCCAAGTCGACAAATGTCGTTTCTACGCCCTGGTTTTCCTTGGCCACTCGGGTCATGTAGCGGAACGTGCCGCCATAGACATCGTTGACGCTTATAACGTGAGCGCCAGGCCCAAGCGACTGGAGCACGGTTGCCGTTGTCGCAGAGCCTGAGGCAAAGGCCAGGGCATGGCGACCGCCGAGTTCTAATGAAGCCAGGGTGCGCTCCAGAGCGTCACGATTAGGATTCGCAGAACGGGAATATTCGAACCCCTGGACGCGGAAAACTGTCAGTCCTGGCGCGTTTTCCGGTTGTTAACTACGTACCTTGTGAACACCAATGGCATCTTGTTTGTATGTTGTGCTCAGAGAAATGGGAGGAATGACGGCGCCAGTTTCAGGGTTCGGTTCCGAGCCGACATGGATAGCGCGTGTGCTGAAGCCTTCTAAGCGGTGGGATTTTTTGAGGGCGCCGTTGACATGGCCATTAGTAGATGCAGAGGAGTGTGTGAGATCTAGTGCAGGTGCCATTGGGTGTTTGCGGGGACGAATGTAATGAAGTCATGGTTAGGGATGAGATTATATATATATGTATTTTATCGCCCGCCCCCTGACAGAGCAATCTTGTCAGCGGCGTGGATCAAACCGAGCCCGGCATTTGCAAGAATGGCGAGCTCGACTCACGTGATCCCTCTTCCTAACCTTTCTGCCCGTCCGTCTCTCTCCTCCCCTTTATTTTTAAATTTCATTCTGTCTGTATGTGTTTCGGCACTCTGCCAAGAGCACCTTTCCCATTAGAAGTCTGTTTCGTTGAGGTCCAATTGTCATCCAGCACGATCACTAAGCTCCGTTTTCTGGTCCCAGCAGCCTACGTAACACACACGCCAGAACGGGAGTAGATATCGACATCATCATTCGACGCCCGTCGCTCGCGCAACCTTCGGATCAACACCAAGCTGACGAATCCTGTACTAACTCGTAGCTCTCGTTTGTCAGGCTCTAGCTAACATCCAAGTAAACAGGCAGTCTCTCTCAGCACAGGTGATCAGGTGTCCTCATATGGCGCCCCTTTGGCGCTCGCATGTGTACCCAAGATCCGGCAATCACTCGTAGATGGTTCTCATCAGCATTATCTCCCCGCCTAAGGCTTGTAGACACTAGGACGATTACGTCGTTTTCAATGTGTATCCCAGGGTTCGAATTCGCAATCCCCGCTAATCATGAGGTTACAATAAGGTCTTCCAGATTATCGCCCTACACTTGTTCCTGCTTCCAGCGGTCGCTCACGCTGTCATTTACAAATTGATATGTCACGTAGGGCGTCCTTCATAAAACCACAATACGTCATTCGCACCCCAAAGAAAAAAACCACCCCATAATGTCGCTCCAACGCCACACTTCCTAGCAGTCGTGGAATCGAATCTCTTGTCTCATCAGCTTCTGTACGCTGGGTCGGTCAGTGAGCCCTGTAATTTGAATATCTCATTCAATTTGGAATCTTCTTTTTACACGACCCAAGGCATCCCGCGGACAAATTACCAATATTGGACGACCGGATCTTGGCAACACCTTTTTCAGATCCGCCCGTGTAGATATAAATGGGAAGCACACATGCTAGCTAAGAATCTCTGGATCCCAAAGGCAATAAGAAGATTTGGCCTTAGACTGTTTGGCTTGTTAGATGAACCCCTGCGGTTCGCTGTGGGACGAACGACGGGTTTGGTGGAGAAGGTAACCACATCCTAGGGCGGCAGCGACCCGTTCAAGTAAGTGATGCACTCATATCTTCGTTAGCATGTATAGTAAAGAGGTTCTGCGGAGTCCGAAAGCAACAAAACGTTCATTGTACAAACATGTCCCATTGCCAGGATTGTTATTATGATACCAAAAAAAGTTACCGCAGGGGAAGGAATGCAGCGACTACGGCGCTCCCCGAACCAAAATCCTTAGCACCTGCACTGGACGAGTTGTTGCTTTTACCTTCCCCCGTTTCCACTTCCGCTCGAGCCAGATGACCCGCTGTCGCGTCCATTGGAGCCCGGTGATCCATCATTGGAAGAAGATGCAAGGTCCAGCTTGGGTACGGCCACTCCATTCCTCTGGTACATACTGACACACACTAGACAACCATCACCAGCAGAATCACAGCTGGCATTGGCAACTGTATGACACACTTTCACAACCTACTTCTAACTATTGAATAAGGCTTGGGTCGCTCTCTTGAATCGTGCAGTCCAAACACGAGACCAATGCGTTGTTAGTACGAGTAGCGCAAATGCAGTCGTACAATATGCTGGGTATTGCTGGACACATATCATCAATATTTCTTTAAACTCGAAAGGGCCTATTCCATTGGCCATCTCGAGAGCGACTGAACATCTATCGCTACGCTTCCATGGGACCCACTGGGGCGAAATCTCACGGCGTAGGAACACTCCCCGGGCAACTTTAATGGGAAGTTTGACAGCCTTGCCACCGGGCGACTTGTAGACCTTTTTAAAGAAAGACCACCCGAGTGCGGGTGGTATCAAGGCAGCCAAAACCGTGGCAACGCTCACCAAGGCAGTGAATGAAACCATGGTGTTGGGCAGACAGGAGGGGAACTATGCAGAACAGTCCGCTGACCATCCCTGTTTTAAAGAGGCACACCAAAACCGACGTACTGGTAAGCCTTCATTTTGCATACAACCATTCGTTAACTCTCAGACATCGAATGGTCTTGGTGCCAGGGGTCCAACTCCCTCGGAAGGGGAGCAGGATAGCAGGAGACGCATTCTGCAGCTGTTCCTTTCGATTGAGTATAACGGAGTCGACAGATTTGAATAGACATCTGGTAGGCAATATCCAAACCCTCTCAGCTTTCAAATAAATATCACTTTACAACAAACTCCGACCTCTCTTCAAGTATTTTGTCATGCCATCGATGAATCGCTTTGAAGACATGAGGCACTCGGTAATAACATTCACTCCGCATTGAATTGTGCGCATACATTGAAATCAAAGGCTTCCAGTATAGCAGTAACGAAAACGGATGGCGATAGTATATACATGAACCGACGCGGATCTTTTTGTCTAGTATAATGGCTTGCAAAACGATCCCCGGAAGAATTCAAGTGTAACGCGGGCACCGAGACCTCGAACCAGCTACTCGCAGGTCACGTTCCAAAAATACTCCCCAACTTGGCATGATCCCGCCGATTTAAATGTAGAGTCTTGTCCAGCATCAACGGGATAAGGTTCGGAGCGCTGAGAAGTCATGGCACCCACACCTTTTGATTTCTTCACCGCGAGCCACCCCTGTTTAGCACGTGCTGATATCTATTACCTTTGAGCGCTTGAGCTTGGACGGACGGGAGGAACGACTTCGCTCCCCCGAGGCCCGAGTTTCCTCTCAAGTGATCTTTTGTTCTGCCTCGCAACACATACTCTCCTAGAAGATAGGCAACATAGCTGTGCGACCATCGAAAGCAAAGGTTGGCGACATTCGATGTTTTGACAGCTATATCATTCCGGTGTGTACTCATCGGCAGGTGTCACATCTAACTAGCTACCAACGGCAGACCTAGCCTCCAATATCCGAGGATCTCTGTGCCCGGAGTCTGTCACAGCACTGCCTTTGTGTACCGGACTCACCCCTTATCTCTCCTTTCAAACCGATCAGGAGCGAATTCCATCAACTGCTTAATACTGGAGTAATGATTACGACCAGACTTAGAAGGACATAGAAGCATGAAAATATGACATGAGTAGACAATGCCCGAAGAAGGCCGAGATCACGCAACGAGGAGTAGGGCGGTAGCAAGGACACAAGCCAATCCAGCAGCAGTTATGTGTAATTGGAGAGCACCATTGCCGCCGACACTGGAGGTTCCACCTCCGCCACCAGTGCCTCCGCTGGGATTGGGTGACCCAGAGCTACCGCCCGAACCAGAATTCCCCCCACTTGAACCAGAGCTCCCTCCACTTGGAGCAGGACTCCCTCCGCTTGAAGTAGGACTTCCCCCGCTTGAACCGGGACCCCCACCGCTCGGGCCTGGGCTCCCGGTCGGTCCACCGGACGAGCCGGTGCTATTACTTGTGCCACTTGGATTCTGGTTACCATCGAACTTGAACGTGAAGGGAGGAACCGTTTTGCCCTGGGCCTTGCAGGTGCTGGCGTAGTCTGAAGCGAAACATGGTCATCACATTTTGTAGACCGAATAAGCCAACCAGATACCCACTATCATAGATCCCTTGGATTCGGGGGATGAGGGACGCAGCGCCACTGACATTCAGTTCACATTGCAAGCATCCAGATACGGAGCTGCTGATCCGGGTGCCGCAGAGACAGTCAAAAGTAGCGCAGGCCTGTTATGTTCAGCGTGAGTCAGATAAATCCAAGCGAAAGACAAAACTGCGTACACCACTGCTCAGATCGTTAATGGGGAGGCAAATGTCTTTGCATTGAGGGGGGATCAAACTTGGATCGATACCAACACCGGAACTTGAGGTCTGGCGGGCAACAAGTTGGTGTATCTCGTCAACGAACGTCGCTGATTGATAGGAGTTAAGGGTAGGTCTTAAGCGCGCGGCAAAGCGTGACTAGAATTGTACCTTGAGTGGCTGAAGCAGCGAGAGTGGCAATGAGGGTCAGGAAACCTGGATATGCGACCATTTTTGTGGACGTTACTAGGTTGTTTGAGAAAATGCCCAGGTGATGTGGACCCTGCCCATTTCCGTCCGCCTTATACGTGAAGGGGAAAAGGCGTGGTTGAGGACCTCGTGGTCAATGCCGGGCTATTTTTAGGCAATGCTTCTCTCCCATGCATTCCGCTCTCACATTGAGGCTTCAAATGCCTGATCACAGGTAAAGCAGGTAGTACCACAATACATGGCGGTTGTTTAGGAGCAACTGCGATTTGTCTTGACGCTGTATTTTGGTCTTCATTGTGCAGTCTGACGTTGGGCGTCGACATAAAACTATTGCAACTCATCTCTCCCAACTTGGTTAAGTCCTGACTGATGGGACAGCGAGTAGCAGTCATTACCGTGTG